>CAXHLB010000531.1:0-89682 GCA_964017235.1 Sabellastarte sp. h YS-2021 | reverse complement strand
CGGCTTCCTGGACCCTATTTCACACATGTGACATCACTGGTACACCAGATGTAATCCTGAAACCTGTGCAATCAGATTTAGTGAGTGGCAGGTGATTTTTGGGCCAAGTTTCATGGTTACAGACCAATATTTAGTACTGGTTTGGGCTGATTTACATCTATTTTGGACCATTTTAACACAGCATTATTCGGGTTAAATATTTTCTGTTCTGACATGTAATGCTCCAAATGTGCCTAAAATATCCCCCTTTATTGTTGAAACAAGCATGAAATTAAATTGGGGCTTCAGACTGGCAATATTGTGATATATCTGACATTCCCCAAATGAGGGGAGGCCAGGGGCCCCCCCACACCCCGAAAATGGAAATTCCTAATATGGCCCTCGAGTAGACCAGACCAATACAAGTTCATTCTCTGATATAAACTGAATTTTTTGTGAAAATTTCAGCAAGATTGATCAACTTTAAGAGGTGGTTTTGACTGATCTGGCATTTTATGACATCCTCGCCACCTACACTCCCTGGACCTGTACTTTGGACCAGATATGCATTTCTGAAGGAACACACTACTAAAATTCATTCAAGTGGCGACTCCTGTGGGGCACAATATGGTTTACAGCCTTAAACCTGCCTTAACTGAGAAAATATCAGCCTATCCTGAGACAGCCAGCTGAGGCTGTATTTTCGGCTTCCTGGACCCTATTTCACACATGTGACATCACTGGTACACCAGATGTAATCCTGAAACCTGTGCAATCAGATTTAGTGAGTGGCAGGTGATTTTTGGGCCAAGTTTCATGGTTACAGACCAATATTTAGTACTGGTTTGGGCTGATTTACATCTATTTTGGACCATTTTAACACAGCATTATTCGGGTTAAATATTTTCTGTTCTGACATGTAATGCTCCAAATGTGCCTAAAATATCCCCCTTTATTGTTGAAACAAGCATGAAATTAAATTGGGGCTTCAGACTGGCAATATTGTGATATATCTGACATTCCCCAAATGAGGGGAGGCCAGGGGCCCCCCCACACCCCGAAAATGGAAATTCCTAATATGGCCCTCGAGTAGACCAGACCAATACAAGTTCATTCTCTGATATAAACTGAATTTTTTGTGAAAATTTCAGCAAGATTGATCAACTTTAAGAGGTGGTTTTGACTGATCTGGCATTTTATGACATCCTCGCCACCTACACTCCCTGGACCTGTACTTTGGACCAGATATGCATTTCTGAAGGAACACACTACTAAAATTCATTCAAGTGGCGACTCCTGTGGGGCACAATATGGTTTACAGCCTTAAACCTGCCTTAACTGAGAAAATATCAGCCTATCCTGAGACAGCCAGCTGAGGCTGTATTTTCGGCTTCCTGGACCCTATTTCACACATGTGACATCACTGGTACACCAGATGTAATCCTGAAACCTGTGCAATCAGATTTAGTGAGTGGCAGGTGATTTTTGGGCCAAGTTTCATGGTTACAGACCAATATTTAGTACTGGTTTGGGCTGATTTACATCTATTTTGGACCATTTTAACAGCATTATTCGGGTTAAATATTTTCTGTTCTGACATGTAATGCTCCAAATGTGCCTAAAATATCCCCCTTTATTGTTGAAACAAGCATGAAATTAAATTGGGGCTTCAGACTGGCAATATTGTGATATATCTGACATTCCCCAAATGAGGGGAGGCCAGGGGCCCCCCCACACCCCGAAAATGGAAATTCCTAATATGGCCCTCGAGTAGACCAGACCAATACAAGTTCATTCTCTGATATAAACTGAATTTTTTGTGAAAATTTCAGCAAGATTGATCAACTTTAAGAGGTGGTTTTGACTGATCTGGCATTTTATGACATCCTCGCCACCTACACTCCCTGGACCTGTACTTTGGACCAGATATGCATTTCTGAAGGAACACACTACTAAAATTCATTCAAGTGGCGACTCCTGTGGGGCACAATATGGTTTACAGCCTTAAACCTGCCTTAACTGAGAAAATATCAGCCTATCCTGAGACAGCCAGCTGAGGCTGTATTTTCGGCTTCCTGGACCCTATTTCACACATGTGACATCACTGGTACACCAGATGTAATCCTGAAACCTGTGCAATCAGATTTAGTGAGTGGCAGGTGATTTTTGGGCCAAGTTTCATGGTTACAGACCAATATTTAGTACTGGTTTGGGCTGATTTACATCTATTTTGGACCATTTTAACACAGCATTATTCGGGTTAAATATTTTCTGTTCTGACATGTAATGCTCCAAATGTGCCTAAAATATCCCCCTTTATTGTTGAAACAAGCATGAAATTAAATTGGGGCTTCAGACTGGCAATATTGTGATATATCTGACATTCCCCAAATGAGGGGAGGCCAGGGGCCCCCCCACACCCCGAAAATGGAAATTCCTAATATGGCCCTCGAGTAGACCAGACCAATACAAGTTCATTCTCTGATATAAACTGAATTTTTTGTGAAAATTTCAGCAAGATTGATCAACTTTAAGAGGTGGTTTTGACTGATCTGGCATTTTATGACATCCTCGCCACCTACACTCCCTGGACCTGTACTTTGGACCAGATATGCATTTCTGAAGGAACACACTACTAAAATTCATTCAAGTGGCGACTCCTGTGGGGCACAATATGGTTTACAGCCTTAAACCTGCCTTAACTGAGAAAATATCAGCCTATCCTGAGACAGCCAGCTGAGGCTGTATTTTCGGCTTCCTGGACCCTATTTCACACATGTGACATCACTGGTACACCAGATGTAATCCTGAAACCTGTGCAATCAGATTTAGTGAGTGGCAGGTGATTTTTGGGCCAAGTTTCATGGTTACAGACCAATATTTAGTACTGGTTTGGGCTGATTTACATCTATTTTGGACCATTTTAACACAGCATTATTCGGGTTAAATATTTTCTGTTCTGACATGTAATGCTCCAAATGTGCCTAAAATATCCCCCTTTATTGTTGAAACAAGCATGAAATTAAATTGGGGCTTCAGACTGGCAATATTGTGATATATCTGACATTCCCCAAATGAGGGGAGGCCAGGGGCCCCCCCACACCCCGAAAATGGAAATTCCTAATATGGCCCTCGAGTAGACCAGACCAATACAAGTTCATTCTCTGATATAAACTGAATTTTTTGTGAAAATTTCAGCAAGATTGATCAACTTTAAGAGGTGGTTTTGACTGATCTGGCATTTTATGACATCCTCGCCACCTACACTCCCTGGACCTGTACTTTGGACCAGATATGCATTTCTGAAGGAACACACTACTAAAATTCATTCAAGTGGCGACTCCTGTGGGGCACAATATGGTTTACAGCCTTAAACCTGCCTTAACTGAGAAAATATCAGCCTATCCTGAGACAGCCAGCTGAGGCTGTATTTTCGGCTTCCTGGACCCTATTTCACACATGTGACATCACTGGTACACCAGATGTAATCCTGAAACCTGTGCAATCAGATTTAGTGAGTGGCAGGTGATTTTTGGGCCAAGTTTCATGGTTACAGACCAATATTTAGTACTGGTTTGGGCTGATTTACATCTATTTTGGACCATTTTAACAGCATTATTCGGGTTAAATATTTTCTGTTCTGACATGTAATGCTCCAAATGTGCCTAAAATATCCCCCTTTATTGTTGAAACAAGCATGAAATTAAATTGGGGCTTCAGACTGGCAATATTGTGATATATCTGACATTCCCCAAATGAGGGGAGGCCAGGGGCCCCCCCACACCCCGAAAATGGAAATTCCTAATATGGCCCTCGAGTAGACCAGACCAATACAAGTTCATTCTCTGATATAAACTGAATTTTTTGTGAAAATTTCAGCAAGATTGATCAACTTTAAGAGGTGGTTTTGACTGATCTGGCATTTTATGACATCCTCGCCACCTACACTCCCTGGACCTGTACTTTGGACCAGATATGCATTTCTGAAGGAACACACTACTAAAATTCATTCAAGTGGCGACTCCTGTGGGGCACAATATGGTTTACAGCCTTAAACCTGCCTTAACTGAGAAAATATCAGCCTATCCTGAGACAGCCAGCTGAGGCTGTATTTTCGGCTTCCTGGACCCTATTTCACACATGTGACATCACTGGTACACCAGATGTAATCCTGAAACCTGTGCAATCAGATTTAGTGAGTGGCAGGTGATTTTTGGGCCAAGTTTCATGGTTACAGACCAATATTTAGTACTGGTTTGGGCTGATTTACATCTATTTTGGACCATTTTAACACAGCATTATTCGGGTTAAATATTTTCTGTTCTGACATGTAATGCTCCAAATGTGCCTAAAATATCCCCCTTTATTGTTGAAACAAGCATGAAATTAAATTGGGGCTTCAGACTGGCAATATTGTGATATATCTGACATTCCCCAAATGAGGGGAGGCCAGGGGCCCCCCCACACCCCGAAAATGGAAATTCCTAATATGGCCCTCGAGTAGACCAGACCAATACAAGTTCATTCTCTGATATAAACTGAATTTTTTGTGAAAATTTCAGCAAGATTGATCAACTTTAAGAGGTGGTTTTGACTGATCTGGCATTTTATGACATCCTCGCCACCTACACTCCCTGGACCTGTACTTTGGACCAGATATGCATTTCTGAAGGAACACACTACTAAAATTCATTCAAGTGGCGACTCCTGTGGGGCACAATATGGTTTACAGCCTTAAACCTGCCTTAACTGAGAAAATATCAGCCTATCCTGAGACAGCCAGCTGAGGCTGTATTTTCGGCTTCCTGGACCCTATTTCACACATGTGACATCACTGGTACACCAGATGTAATCCTGAAACCTGTGCAATCAGATTTAGTGAGTGGCAGGTGATTTTTGGGCCAAGTTTCATGGTTACAGACCAATATTTAGTACTGGTTTGGGCTGATTTACATCTATTTTGGACCATTTTAACACAGCATTATTCGGGTTAAATATTTTCTGTTCTGACATGTAATGCTCCAAATGTGCCTAAAATATCCCCCTTTATTGTTGAAACAAGCATGAAATTAAATTGGGGCTTCAGACTGGCAATATTGTGATATATCTGACATTCCCCAAATGAGGGGAGGCCAGGGGCCCCCCCACACCCCGAAAATGGAAATTCCTAATATGGCCCTCGAGTAGACCAGACCAATACAAGTTCATTCTCTGATATAAACTGAATTTTTTGTGAAAATTTCAGCAAGATTGATCAACTTTAAGAGGTGGTTTTGACTGATCTGGCATTTTATGACATCCTCGCCACCTACACTCCCTGGACCTGTACTTTGGACCAGATATGCATTTCTGAAGGAACACACTACTAAAATTCATTCAAGTGGCGACTCCTGTGGGGCACAATATGGTTTACAGCCTTAAACCTGCCTTAACTGAGAAAATATCAGCCTATCCTGAGACAGCCAGCTGAGGCTGTATTTTCGGCTTCCTGGACCCTATTTCACACATGTGACATCACTGGTACACCAGATGTAATCCTGAAACCTGTGCAATCAGATTTAGTGAGTGGCAGGTGATTTTTGGGCCAAGTTTCATGGTTACAGACCAATATTTAGTACTGGTTTGGGCTGATTTACATCTATTTTGGACCATTTTAACACAGCATTATTCGGGTTAAATATTTTCTGTTCTGACATGTAATGCTCCAAATGTGCCTAAAATATCCCCCTTTATTGTTGAAACAAGCATGAAATTAAATTGGGGCTTCAGACTGGCAATATTGTGATATATCTGACATTCCCCAAATGAGGGGAGGCCAGGGGCCCCCCCACACCCCGAAAATGGAAATTCCTAATATGGCCCTCGAGTAGACCAGACCAATACAAGTTCATTCTCTGATATAAACTGAATTTTTTGTGAAAATTTCAGCAAGATTGATCAACTTTAAGAGGTGGTTTTGACTGATCTGGCATTTTATGACATCCTCGCCACCTACACTCCCTGGACCTGTACTTTGGACCAGATATGCATTTCTGAAGGAACACACTACTAAAATT
Source organism: Sabellastarte sp. h YS-2021 (assembly GCA_964017235.1). Taxonomy (NCBI): domain Eukaryota; kingdom Metazoa; phylum Annelida; class Polychaeta; order Sabellida; family Sabellidae; genus Sabellastarte; species Sabellastarte sp. h YS-2021. The sequence goes on along the minus strand of CAXHLB010000531.1, from coordinate 83,647 downwards.
CATTCAAGTGGCGACTCCTGTGGGGCACAATATGGTTTACAGCCTTAAACCTGCCTTAACTGAGAAAATATCAGCCTATCCTGAGACAGCCAGCTGAGGCTGTATTTTCGGCTTCCTGGACCCTATTTCACACATGTGACATCACTGGTACACCAGATGTAATCCTGAAACCTGTGCAATCAGATTTAGTGAGTGGCAGGTGATTTTTGGGCCAAGTTTCATGGTTACAGACCAATATTTAGTACTGGTTTGGGCTGATTTACATCTATTTTGGACCATTTTAACACAGCATTATTCGGGTTAAATATTTTCTGTTCTGACATGTAATGCTCCAAATGTGCCTAAAATATCCCCCTTTATTGTTGAAACAAGCATGAAATTAAATTGGGGCTTCAGACTGGCAATATTGTGATATATCTGACATTCCCCAAATGAGGGGAGGCCAGGGGCCCCCCCACACCCCGAAAATGGAAATTCCTAATATGGCCCTCGAGTAGACCAGACCAATACAAGTTCATTCTCTGATATAAACTGAATTTTTTGTGAAAATTTCAGCAAGATTGATCAACTTTAAGAGGTGGTTTTGACTGATCTGGCATTTTATGACATCCTCGCCACCTACACTCCCTGGACCTGTACTTTGGACCAGATATGCATTTCTGAAGGAACACACTACTAAAATTCATTCAAGTGGCGACTCCTGTGGGGCACAATATGGTTTACAGCCTTAAACCTGCCTTAACTGAGAAAATATCAGCCTATCCTGAGACAGCCAGCTGAGGCTGTATTTTCGGCTTCCTGGACCCTATTTCACACATGTGACATCACTGGTACACCAGATGTAATCCTGAAACCTGTGCAATCAGATTTAGTGAGTGGCAGGTGATTTTTGGGCCAAGTTTCATGGTTACAGACCAATATTTAGTACTGGTTTGGGCTGATTTACATCTATTTTGGACCATTTTAACAGCATTATTCGGGTTAAATATTTTCTGTTCTGACATGTAATGCTCCAAATGTGCCTAAAATATCCCCCTTTATTGTTGAAACAAGCATGAAATTAAATTGGGGCTTCAGACTGGCAATATTGTGATATATCTGACATTCCCCAAATGAGGGGAGGCCAGGGGCCCCCCCACACCCCGAAAATGGAAATTCCTAATATGGCCCTCGAGTAGACCAGACCAATACAAGTTCATTCTCTGATATAAACTGAATTTTTTGTGAAAATTTCAGCAAGATTGATCAACTTTAAGAGGTGGTTTTGACTGATCTGGCATTTTATGACATCCTCGCCACCTACACTCCCTGGACCTGTACTTTGGACCAGATATGCATTTCTGAAGGAACACACTACTAAAATTCATTCAAGTGGCGACTCCTGTGGGGCACAATATGGTTTACAGCCTTAAACCTGCCTTAACTGAGAAAATATCAGCCTATCCTGAGACAGCCAGCTGAGGCTGTATTTTCGGCTTCCTGGACCCTATTTCACACATGTGACATCACTGGTACACCAGATGTAATCCTGAAACCTGTGCAATCAGATTTAGTGAGTGGCAGGTGATTTTTGGGCCAAGTTTCATGGTTACAGACCAATATTTAGTACTGGTTTGGGCTGATTTACATCTATTTTGGACCATTTTAACAGCATTATTCGGGTTAAATATTTTCTGTTCTGACATGTAATGCTCCAAATGTGCCTAAAATATCCCCCTTTATTGTTGAAACAAGCATGAAATTAAATTGGGGCTTCAGACTGGCAATATTGTGATATATCTGACATTCCCCAAATGAGGGGAGGCCAGGGGCCCCCCCACACCCTGAAAATGGAAATTCCTAATATGGCCCTCGAGTAGACCAGACCAATACAAGTTCATTCTCTGATATAAACTGAATTTTTTGTGAAAATTTCAGCAAGATTGATCAACTTTAAGAGGTGGTTTTGACTGATCTGGCATTTTATGACATCCTCGCCACCTACACTCCCTGGACCTGTACTTTGGACCAGATATGCATTTCTGAAGGAACACACTACTAAAATTCATTCAAGTGGCGACTCCTGTGGGGCACAATATGGTTTACAGCCTTAAACCTGCCTTAACTGAGAAAATATCAGCCTATCCTGAGACAGCCAGCTGAGGCTGTATTTTCGGCTTCCTGGACCCTATTTCACACATGTGACATCACTGGTACACCAGATGTAATCCTGAAACCTGTGCAATCAGATTTAGTGAGTGGCAGGTGATTTTTGGGCCAAGTTTCATGGTTACAGACCAATATTTAGTACTGGTTTGGGCTGATTTACATCTATTTTGGACCATTTTAACACAGCATTATTCGGGTTAAATATTTTCTGTTCTGACATGTAATGCTCCAAATGTGCCTAAAATATCCCCCTTTATTGTTGAAACAAGCATGAAATTAAATTGGGGCTTCAGACTGGCAATATTGTGATATATCTGACATTCCCCAAATGAGGGGAGGCCAGGGGCCCCCCCACACCCCGAAAATGGAAATTCCTAATATGGCCCTCGAGTAGACCAGACCAATACAAGTTCATTCTCTGATATAAACTGAATTTTTTGTGAAAATTTCAGCAAGATTGATCAACTTTAAGAGGTGGTTTTGACTGATCTGGCATTTTATGACATCCTCGCCACCTACACTCCCTGGACCTGTACTTTGGACCAGATATGCATTTCTGAAGGAACACACTACTAAAATTCATTCAAGTGGCGACTCCTGTGGGGCACAATATGGTTTACAGCCTTAAACCTGCCTTAACTGAGAAAATATCAGCCTATCCTGAGACAGCCAGCTGAGGCTGTATTTTCGGCTTCCTGGACCCTATTTCACACATGTGACATCACTGGTACACCAGATGTAATCCTGAAACCTGTGCAATCAGATTTAGTGAGTGGCAGGTGATTTTTGGGCCAAGTTTCATGGTTACAGACCAATATTTAGTACTGGTTTGGGCTGATTTACATCTATTTTGGACCATTTTAACACAGCATTATTCGGGTTAAATATTTTCTGTTCTGACATGTAATGCTCCAAATGTGCCTAAAATATCCCCCTTTATTGTTGAAACAAGCATGAAATTAAATTGGGGCTTCAGACTGGCAATATTGTGATATATCTGACATTCCCCAAATGAGGGGAGGCCAGGGGCCCCCCCACACCCCGAAAATGGAAATTCCTAATATGGCCCTCGAGTAGACCAGACCAATACAAGTTCATTCTCTGATATAAACTGAATTTTTTGTGAAAATTTCAGCAAGATTGATCAACTTTAAGAGGTGGTTTTGACTGATCTGGCATTTTATGACATCCTCGCCACCTACACTCCCTGGACCTGTACTTTGGACCAGATATGCATTTCTGAAGGAACACACTACTAAAATTCATTCAAGTGGCGACTCCTGTGGGGCACAATATGGTTTACAGCCTTAAACCTGCCTTAACTGAGAAAATATCAGCCTATCCTGAGACAGCCAGCTGAGGCTGTATTTTCGGCTTCCTGGACCCTATTTCACACATGTGACATCACTGGTACACCAGATGTAATCCTGAAACCTGTGCAATCAGATTTAGTGAGTGGCAGGTGATTTTTGGGCCAAGTTTCATGGTTACAGACCAATATTTAGTACTGGTTTGGGCTGATTTACATCTATTTTGGACCATTTTAACACAGCATTATTCGGGTTAAATATTTTCTGTTCTGACATGTAATGCTCCAAATGTGCCTAAAATATCCCCCTTTATTGTTGAAACAAGCATGAAATTAAATTGGGGCTTCAGACTGGCAATATTGTGATATATCTGACATTCCCCAAATGAGGGGAGGCCAGGGGCCCCCCCACACCCCGAAAATGGAAATTCCTAATATGGCCCTCGAGTAGACCAGACCAATACAAGTTCATTCTCTGATATAAACTGAATTTTTTGTGAAAATTTCAGCAAGATTGATCAACTTTAAGAGGTGGTTTTGACTGATCTGGCATTTTATGACATCCTCGCCACCTACACTCCCTGGACCTGTACTTTGGACCAGATATGCATTTCTGAAGGAACACACTACTAAAATTCATTCAAGTGGCGACTCCTGTGGGGCACAATATGGTTTACAGCCTTAAACCTGCCTTAACTGAGAAAATATCAGCCTATCCTGAGACAGCCAGCTGAGGCTGTATTTTCGGCTTCCTGGACCCTATTTCACACATGTGACATCACTGGTACACCAGATGTAATCCTGAAACCTGTGCAATCAGATTTAGTGAGTGGCAGGTGATTTTTGGGCCAAGTTTCATGGTTACAGACCAATATTTAGTACTGGTTTGGGCTGATTTACATCTATTTTGGACCATTTTAACAGCATTATTCGGGTTAAATATTTTCTGTTCTGACATGTAATGCTCCAAATGTGCCTAAAATATCCCCCTTTATTGTTGAAACAAGCATGAAATTAAATTGGGGCTTCAGACTGGCAATATTGTGATATATCTGACATTCCCCAAATGAGGGGAGGCCAGGGGCCCCCCACACCCCGAAAATGGAAATTCCTAATATGGCCCTCGAGTAGACCAGACCAATACAAGTTCATTCTCTGATATAAACTGAATTTTTTGTGAAAATTTCAGCAAGATTGATCAACTTTAAGAGGTGGTTTTGACTGATCTGGCATTTTATGACATCCTCGCCACCTACACTCCCTGGACCTGTACTTTGGACCAGATATGCATTTCTGAAGGAACACACTACTAAAATTCATTCAAGTGGCGACTCCTGTGGGGCACAATATGGTTTACAGCCTTAAACCTGCCTTAACTGAGAAAATATCAGCCTATCCTGAGACAGCCAGCTGAGGCTGTATTTTCGGCTTCCTGGACCCTATTTCACACATGTGACATCACTGGTACACCAGATGTAATCCTGAAACCTGTGCAATCAGATTTAGTGAGTGGCAGGTGATTTTTGGGCCAAGTTTCATGGTTACAGACCAATATTTAGTACTGGTTTGGGCTGATTTACATCTATTTTGGACCATTTTAACACAGCATTATTCGGGTTAAATATTTTCTGTTCTGACATGTAATGCTCCAAATGTGCCTAAAATATCCCCCTTTATTGTTGAAACAAGCATGAAATTAAATTGGGGCTTCAGACTGGCAATATTGTGATATATCTGACATTCCCCAAATGAGGGGAGGCCAGGGGCCCCCCCACACCCCGAAAATGGAAATTCCTAATATGGCCCTCGAGTAGACCAGACCAATACAAGTTCATTCTCTGATATAAACTGAATTTTTTGTGAAAATTTCAGCAAGATTGATCAACTTTAAGAGGTGGTTTTGACTGATCTGGCATTTTATGACATCCTCGCCACCTACACTCCCTGGACCTGTACTTTGGACCAGATATGCATTTCTGAAGGAACACACTACTAAAATTCATTCAAGTGGCGACTCCTGTGGGGCACAATATGGTTTACAGCCTTAAACCTGCCTTAACTGAGAAAATATCAGCCTATCCTGAGACAGCCAGCTGAGGCTGTATTTTCGGCTTCCTGGACCCTATTTCACACATGTGACATCACTGGTACACCAGATGTAATCCTGAAACCTGTGCAATCAGATTTAGTGAGTGGCAGGTGATTTTTGGGCCAAGTTTCATGGTTACAGACCAATATTTAGTACTGGTTTGGGCTGATTTACATCTATTTTGGACCATTTTAACACAGCATTATTCGGGTTAAATATTTTCTGTTCTGACATGTAATGCTCCAAATGTGCCTAAAATATCCCCCTTTATTGTTGAAACAAGCATGAAATTAAATTGGGGCTTCAGACTGGCAATATTGTGATATATCTGACATTCCCCAAATGAGGGGAGGCCAGGGGCCCCCCCACACCCCGAAAATGGAAATTCCTAATATGGCCCTCGAGTAGACCAGACCAATACAAGTTCATTCTCTGATATAAACTGAATTTTTTGTGAAAATTTCAGCAAGATTGATCAACTTTAAGAGGTGGTTTTGACTGATCTGGCATTTTATGACATCCTCGCCACCTACACTCCCTGGACCTGTACTTTGGACCAGATATGCATTTCTGAAGGAACACACTACTAAAATTCATTCAAGTGGCGACTCCTGTGGGGCACAATATGGTTTACAGCCTTAAACCTGCCTTAACTGAGAAAATATCAGCCTATCCTGAGACAGCCAGCTGAGGCTGTATTTTCGGCTTCCTGGACCCTATTTCACACATGTGACATCACTGGTACACCAGATGTAATCCTGAAACCTGTGCAATCAGATTTAGTGAGTGGCAGGTGATTTTTGGGCCAAGTTTCATGGTTACAGACCAATATTTAGTACTGGTTTGGGCTGATTTACATCTATTTTGGACCATTTTAACAGCATTATTCGGGTTAAATATTTTCTGTTCTGACATGTAATGCTCCAAATGTGCCTAAAATATCCCCCTTTATTGTTGAAACAAGCATGAAATTAAATTGGGGCTTCAGACTGGCAATATTGTGATATATCTGACATTCCCCAAATGAGGGGAGGCCAGGGGCCCCCCACACCCCGAAAATGGAAATTCCTAATATGGCCCTCGAGTAGACCAGACCAATACAAGTTCATTCTCTGATATAAACTGAATTTTTTGTGAAAATTTCAGCAAGATTGATCAACTTTAAGAGGTGGTTTTGACTGATCTGGCATTTTATGACATCCTCGCCACCTACACTCCCTGGACCTGTACTTTGGACCAGATATGCATTTCTGAAGGAACACACTACTAAAATTCATTCAAGTGGCGACTCCTGTGGGGCACAATATGGTTTACAGCCTTAAACCTGCCTTAACTGAGAAAATATCAGCCTATCCTGAGACAGCCAGCTGAGGCTGTATTTTCGGCTTCCTGGACCCTATTTCACACATGTGACATCACTGGTACACCAGATGTAATCCTGAAACCTGTGCAATCAGATTTAGTGAGTGGCAGGTGATTTTTGGGCCAAGTTTCATGGTTACAGACCAATATTTAGTACTGGTTTGGGCTGATTTACATCTATTTTGGACCATTTTAACAGCATTATTCGGGTTAAATATTTTCTGTTCTGACATGTAATGCTCCAAATGTGCCTAAAATATCCCCCTTTATTGTTGAAACAAGCATGAAATTAAATTGGGGCTTCAGACTGGCAATATTGTGATATATCTGACATTCCCCAAATGAGGGGAGGCCAGGGGCCCCCCCACACCCCGAAAATGGAAATTCCTAATATGGCCCTCGAGTAGACCAGACCAATACAAGTTCATTCTCTGATATAAACTGAATTTTTTGTGAAAATTTCAGCAAGATTGATCAACTTTAAGAGGTGGTTTTGACTGATCTGGCATTTTATGACATCCTCGCCACCTACACTCCCTGGACCTGTACTTTGGACCAGATATGCATTTCTGAAGGAACACACTACTAAAATTCATTCAAGTGGCGACTCCTGTGGGGCACAATATGGTTTACAGCCTTAAACCTGCCTTAACTGAGAAAATATCAGCCTATCCTGAGACAGCCAGCTGAGGCTGTATTTTCGGCTTCCTGGACCCTATTTCACACATGTGACATCACTGGTACACCAGATGTAATCCTGAAACCTGTGCAATCAGATTTAGTGAGTGGCAGGTGATTTTTGGGCCAAGTTTCATGGTTACAGACCAATATTTAGTACTGGTTTGGGCTGATTTACATCTATTTTGGACCATTTTAACAGCATTATTCGGGTTAAATATTTTCTGTTCTGACATGTAATGCTCCAAATGTGCCTAAAATATCCCCCTTTATTGTTGAAACAAGCATGAAATTAAATTGGGGCTTCAGACTGGCAATATTGTGATATATCTGACATTCCCCAAATGAGGGGAGGCCAGGGGCCCCCCCACACCCCGAAAATGGAAATTCCTAATATGGCCCTCGAGTAGACCAGACCAATACAAGTTCATTCTCTGATATAAACTGAATTTTTTGTGAAAATTTCAGCAAGATTGATCAACTTTAAGAGGTGGTTTTGACTGATCTGGCATTTTATGACATCCTCGCCACCTACACTCCCTGGACCTGTACTTTGGACCAGATATGCATTTCTGAAGGAACACACTACTAAAATTCATTCAAGTGGCGACTCCTGTGGGGCACAATATGGTTTACAGCCTTAAACCTGCCTTAACTGAGAAAATATCAGCCTATCCTGAGACAGCCAGCTGAGGCTGTATTTTCGGCTTCCTGGACCCTATTTCACACATGTGACATCACTGGTACACCAGATGTAATCCTGAAACCTGTGCAATCAGATTTAGTGAGTGGCAGGTGATTTTTGGGCCAAGTTTCATGGTTACAGACCAATATTTAGTACTGGTTTGGGCTGATTTACATCTATTTTGGACCATTTTAACAGCATTATTCGGGTTAAATATTTTCTGTTCTGACATGTAATGCTCCAAATGTGCCTAAAATATCCCCCTTTATTGTTGAAACAAGCATGAAATTAAATTGGGGCTTCAGACTGGCAATATTGTGATATATCTGACATTCCCCAAATGAGGGGAGGCCAGGGGCCCCCCCACACCCTGAAAATGGAAATTCCTAATATGGCCCTCGAGTAGACCAGACCAATACAAGTTCATTCTCTGATATAAACTGAATTTTTTGTGAAAATTTCAGCAAGATTGATCAACTTTAAGAGGTGGTTTTGACTGATCTGGCATTTTATGACATCCTCGCCACCTACACTCCCTGGACCTGTACTTTGGACCAGATATGCATTTCTGAAGGAACACACTACTAAAATTCATTCAAGTGGCGACTCCTGTGGGGCACAATATGGTTTACAGCCTTAAACCTGCCTTAACTGAGAAAATATCAGCCTATCCTGAGACAGCCAGCTGAGGCTGTATTTTCGGCTTCCTGGACCCTATTTCACACATGTGACATCACTGGTACACCAGATGTAATCCTGAAACCTGTGCAATCAGATTTAGTGAGTGGCAGGTGATTTTTGGGCCAAGTTTCATGGTTACAGACCAATATTTAGTACTGGTTTGGGCTGATTTACATCTATTTTGGACCATTTTAACACAGCATTATTCGGGTTAAATATTTTCTGTTCTGACATGTAATGCTCCAAATGTGCCTAAAATATCCCCCTTTATTGTTGAAACAAGCATGAAATTAAATTGGGGCTTCAGACTGGCAATATTGTGATATATCTGACATTCCCCAAATGAGGGGAGGCCAGGGGCCCCCCCACACCCCGAAAATGGAAATTCCTAATATGGCCCTCGAGTAGACCAGACCAATACAAGTTCATTCTCTGATATAAACTGAATTTTTTGTGAAAATTTCAGCAAGATTGATCAACTTTAAGAGGTGGTTTTGACTGATCTGGCATTTTATGACATCCTCGCCACCTACACTCCCTGGACCTGTACTTTGGACCAGATATGCATTTCTGAAGGAACACACTACTAAAATTCATTCAAGTGGCGACTCCTGTGGGGCACAATATGGTTTACAGCCTTAAACCTGCCTTAACTGAGAAAATATCAGCCTATCCTGAGACAGCCAGCTGAGGCTGTATTTTCGGCTTCCTGGACCCTATTTCACACATGTGACATCACTGGTACACCAGATGTAATCCTGAAACCTGTGCAATCAGATTTAGTGAGTGGCAGGTGATTTTTGGGCCAAGTTTCATGGTTACAGACCAATATTTAGTACTGGTTTGGGCTGATTTACATCTATTTTGGACCATTTTAACACAGCATTATTCGGGTTAAATATTTTCTGTTCTGACATGTAATGCTCCAAATGTGCCTAAAATATCCCCCTTTATTGTTGAAACAAGCATGAAATTAAATTGGGGCTTCAGACTGGCAATATTGTGATATATCTGACATTCCCCAAATGAGGGGAGGCCAGGGGCCCCCCCACACCCCGAAAATGGAAATTCCTAATATGGCCCTCGAGTAGACCAGACCAATACAAGTTCATTCTCTGATATAAACTGAATTTTTTGTGAAAATTTCAGCAAGATTGATCAACTTTAAGAGGTGGTTTTGACTGATCTGGCATTTTATGACATCCTCGCCACCTACACTCCCTGGACCTGTACTTTGGACCAGATATGCATTTCTGAAGGAACACACTACTAAAATTCATTCAAGTGGCGACTCCTGTGGGGCACAATATGGTTTACAGCCTTAAACCTGCCTTAACTGAGAAAATATCAGCCTATCCTGAGACAGCCAGCTGAGGCTGTATTTTCGGCTTCCTGGACCCTATTTCACACATGTGACATCACTGGTACACCAGATGTAATCCTGAAACCTGTGCAATCAGATTTAGTGAGTGGCAGGTGATTTTTGGGCCAAGTTTCATGGTTACAGACCAATATTTAGTACTGGTTTGGGCTGATTTACATCTATTTTGGACCATTTTAACACAGCATTATTCGGGTTAAATATTTTCTGTTCTGACATGTAATGCTCCAAATGTGCCTAAAATATCCCCCTTTATTGTTGAAACAAGCATGAAATTAAATTGGGGCTTCAGACTGGCAATATTGTGATATATCTGACATTCCCCAAATGAGGGGAGGCCAGGGGCCCCCCCACACCCCGAAAATGGAAATTCCTAATATGGCCCTCGAGTAGACCAGACCAATACAAGTTCATTCTCTGATATAAACTGAATTTTTTGTGAAAATTTCAGCAAGATTGATCAACTTTAAGAGGTGGTTTTGACTGATCTGGCATTTTATGACATCCTCGCCACCTACACTCCCTGGACCTGTACTTTGGACCAGATATGCATTTCTGAAGGAACACACTACTAAAATTCATTCAAGTGGCGACTCCTGTGGGGCACAATATGGTTTACAGCCTTAAACCTGCCTTAACTGAGAAAATATCAGCCTATCCTGAGACAGCCAGCTGAGGCTGTATTTTCGGCTTCCTGGACCCTATTTCACACATGTGACATCACTGGTACACCAGATGTAATCCTGAAACCTGTGCAATCAGATTTAGTGAGTGGCAGGTGATTTTTGGGCCAAGTTTCATGGTTACAGACCAATATTTAGTACTGGTTTGGGCTGATTTACATCTATTTTGGACCATTTTAACAGCATTATTCGGGTTAAATATTTTCTGTTCTGACATGTAATGCTCCAAATGTGCCTAAAATATCCCCCTTTATTGTTGAAACAAGCATGAAATTAAATTGGGGCTTCAGACTGGCAATATTGTGATATATCTGACATTCCCCAAATGAGGGGAGGCCAGGGGCCCCCCCACACCCCGAAAATGGAAATTCCTAATATGGCCCTCGAGTAGACCAGACCAATACAAGTTCATTCTCTGATATAAACTGAATTTTTTGTGAAAATTTCAGCAAGATTGATCAACTTTAAGAGGTGGTTTTGACTGATCTGGCATTTTATGACATCCTCGCCACCTACACTCCCTGGACCTGTACTTTGGACCAGATATGCATTTCTGAAGGAACACACTACTAAAATTCATTCAAGTGGCGACTCCTGTGGGGCACAATATGGTTTACAGCCTTAAACCTGCCTTAACTGAGAAAATATCAGCCTATCCTGAGACAGCCAGCTGAGGCTGTATTTTCGGCTTCCTGGACCCTATTTCACACATGTGACATCACTGGTACACCAGATGTAATCCTGAAACCTGTGCAATCAGATTTAGTGAGTGGCAGGTGATTTTTGGGCCAAGTTTCATGGTTACAGACCAATATTTAGTACTGGTTTGGGCTGATTTACATCTATTTTGGACCATTTTAACAGCATTATTCGGGTTAAATATTTTCTGTTCTGACATGTAATGCTCCAAATGTGCCTAAAATATCCCCCTTTATTGTTGAAACAAGCATGAAATTAAATTGGGGCTTCAGACTGGCAATATTGTGATATATCTGACATTCCCCAAATGAGGGGAGGCCAGGGGCCCCCCCACACCCCGAAAATGGAAATTCCTAATATGGCCCTCGAGTAGACCAGACCAATACAAGTTCATTCTCTGATATAAACTGAATTTTTTGTGAAAATTTCAGCAAGATTGATCAACTTTAAGAGGTGGTTTTGACTGATCTGGCATTTTATGACATCCTCGCCACCTACACTCCCTGGACCTGTACTTTGGACCAGATATGCATTTCTGAAGGAACACACTACTAAAATTCATTCAAGTGGCGACTCCTGTGGGGCACAATATGGTTTACAGCCTTAAACCTGCCTTAACTGAGAAAATATCAGCCTATCCTGAGACAGCCAGCTGAGGCTGTATTTTCGGCTTCCTGGACCCTATTTCACACATGTGACATCACTGGTACACCAGATGTAATCCTGAAACCTGTGCAATCAGATTTAGTGAGTGGCAGGTGATTTTTGGGCCAAGTTTCATGGTTACAGACCAATATTTAGTACTGGTTTGGGCTGATTTACATCTATTTTGGACCATTTTAACAGCATTATTCGGGTTAAATACTTTCTGTTCTGACATGTAATGCTCCAAATGTGCCTAAAATATCCCCCTTTATTGTTGAAACAAGCATGAAATTAAATTGGGGCTTCAGACTGGCAATATTGTGATATATCTGACATTCCCCAAATGAGGGGAGGCCAGGGGCCCCCCCACACCCCGAAAATGGAAATTCCTAATATGGCCCTCGAGTAGACCAGACCAATACAAGTTCATTCTCTGATATAAACTGAATTTTTTGTGAAAATTTCAGCAAGATTGATCAACTTTAAGAGGTGGTTTTGACTGATCTGGCATTTTATGACATCCTCGCCACCTACACTCCCTGGACCTGTACTTTGGACCAGATATGCATTTCTGAAGGAACACACTACTAAAATTCATTCAAGTGGCGACTCCTGTGGGGCACAATATGGTTTACAGCCTTAAACCTGCCTTAACTGAGAAAATATCAGCCTATCCTGAGACAGCCAGCTGAGGCTGTATTTTCGGCTTCCTGGACCCTATTTCACACATGTGACATCACTGGTACACCAGATGTAATCCTGAAACCTGTGCAATCAGATTTAGTGAGTGGCAGGTGATTTTTGGGCCAAGTTTCATGGTTACAGACCAATATTTAGTACTGGTTTGGGCTGATTTACATCTATTTTGGACCATTTTAACAGCATTATTCGGGTTAAATATTTTCTGTTCTGACATGTAATGCTCCAAATGTGCCTAAAATATCCCCCTTTATTGTTGAAACAAGCATGAAATTAAATTGGGGCTTCAGACTGGCAATATTGTGATATATCTGACATTCCCCAAATGAGGGGAGGCCAGGGGCCCCCCCACACCCCGAAAATGGAAATTCCTAATATGGCCCTCGAGTAGACCAGACCAATACAAGTTCATTCTCTGATATAAACTGAATTTTTTGTGAAAATTTCAGCAAGATTGATCAACTTTAAGAGGTGGTTTTGACTGATCTGGCATTTTATGACATCCTCGCCACCTACACTCCCTGGACCTGTACTTTGGACCAGATATGCATTTCTGAAGGAACACACTACTAAAATTCATTCAAGTGGCGACTCCTGTGGGGCACAATATGGTTTACAGCCTTAAACCTGCCTTAACTGAGAAAATATCAGCCTATCCTGAGACAGCCAGCTGAGGCTGTATTTTCGGCTTCCTGGACCCTATTTCACACATGTGACATCACTGGTACACCAGATGTAATCCTGAAACCTGTGCAATCAGATTTAGTGAGTGGCAGGTGATTTTTGGGCCAAGTTTCATGGTTACAGACCAATATTTAGTACTGGTTTGGGCTGATTTACATCTATTTTGGACCATTTTAACAGCATTATTCGGGTTAAATATTTTCTGTTCTGACATGTAATGCTCCAAATGTGCCTAAAATATCCCCCTTTATTGTTGAAACAAGCATGAAATTAAATTGGGGCTTCAGACTGGCAATATTGTGATATATCTGACATTCCCCAAATGAGGGGAGGCCAGGGGCCCCCCCACACCCCGAAAATGGAAATTCCTAATATGGCCCTCGAGTAGACCAGACCAATACAAGTTCATTCTCTGATATAAACTGAATTTTTTGTGAAAATTTCAGCAAGATTGATCAACTTTAAGAGGTGGTTTTGACTGATCTGGCATTTTATGACATCCTCGCCACCTACACTCCCTGGACCTGTACTTTGGACCAGATATGCATTTCTGAAGGAACACACTACTAAAATTCATTCAAGTGGCGACTCCTGTGGGGCACAATATGGTTTACAGCCTTAAACCTGCCTTAACTGAGAAAATATCAGCCTATCCTGAGACAGCCAGCTGAGGCTGTATTTTCGGCTTCCTGGACCCTATTTCACACATGTGACATCACTGGTACACCAGATGTAATCCTGAAACCTGTGCAATCAGATTTAGTGAGTGGCAGGTGATTTTTGGGCCAAGTTTCATGGTTACAGACCAATATTTAGTACTGGTTTGGGCTGATTTACATCTATTTTGGACCATTTTAACAGCATTATTCGGGTTAAATATTTTCTGTTCTGACATGTAATGCTCCAAATGTGCCTAAAATATCCCCCTTTATTGTTGAAACAAGCATGAAATTAAATTGGGGCTTCAGACTGGCAATATTGTGATATATCTGACATTCCCCAAATGAGGGGAGGCCAGGGCCCCCCCCCCCACACCCCGAAAATGGAAATTCCTAATATGGCCCTCGAGTAGACCAGACCAATACAAGTTCATTCTCTGATATAAACTGAATTTTTTGTGAAAATTTCAGCAAGATTGATCAACTTTAAGAGGTGGTTTTGACTGATCTGGCATTTTATGACATCCTCGCCACCTACACTCCCTGGACCTGTACTTTGGACCAGATATGCATTTCTGAAGGAACACACTACTAAAATTCATTCAAGTGGCGACTCCTGTGGGGCACAATATGGTTTACAGCCTTAAACCTGCCTTAACTGAGAAAATATCAGCCTATCCTGAGACAGCCAGCTGAGGCTGTATTTTCGGCTTCCTGGACCCTATTTCACACATGTGACATCACTGGTACACCAGATGTAATCCTGAAACCTGTGCAATCAGATTTAGTGAGTGGCAGGTGATTTTTGGGCCAAGTTTCATGGTTACAGACCAATATTTAGTACTGGTTTGGGCTGATTTACATCTATTTTGGACCATTTTAACAGCATTATTCGGGTTAAATACTTTCTGTTCTGACATGTAATGCTCCAAATGTGCCTAAAATATCCCCCTTTATTGTTGAAACAAGCATGAAATTAAATTGGGGCTTCAGACTGGCAATATTGTGATATATCTGACATTCCCCAAATGAGGGGAGGCCAGGGGCCCCCCCACACCCCGAAAATGGAAATTCCTAATATGGCCCTCGAGTAGACCAGACCAATACAAGTTCATTCTCTGATATAAACTGAATTTTTTGTGAAAATTTCAGCAAGATTGATCAACTTTAAGAGGTGGTTTTGACTGATCTGGCATTTTATGACATCCTCGCCACCTACACTCCCTGGACCTGTACTTTGGACCAGATATGCATTTCTGAAGGAACACACTACTAAAATTCATTCAAGTGGCGACTCCTGTGGGGCACAATATGGTTTACAGCCTTAAACCTGCCTTAACTGAGAAAATATCAGCCTATCCTGAGACAGCCAGCTGAGGCTGTATTTTCGGCTTCCTGGACCCTATTTCACACATGTGACATCACTGGTACACCAGATGTAATCCTGAAACCTGTGCAATCAGATTTAGTGAGTGGCAGGTGATTTTTGGGCCAAGTTTCATGGTTACAGACCAATATTTAGTACTGGTTTGGGCTGATTTACATCTATTTTGGACCATTTTAACAGCATTATTCGGGTTAAATATTTTCTGTTCTGACATGTAATGCTCCAAATGTGCCTAAAATATCCCCCTTTATTGTTGAAACAAGCATGAAATTAAATTGGGGCTTCAGACTGGCAATATTGTGATATATCTGACATTCCCCAAATGAGGGGAGGCCAGGGGCCCCCCCACACCCCGAAAATGGAAATTCCTAATATGGCCCTCGAGTAGACCAGACCAATACAAGTTCATTCTCTGATATAAACTGAATTTTTTGTGAAAATTTCAGCAAGATTGATCAACTTTAAGAGGTGGTTTTGACTGATCTGGCATTTTATGACATCCTCGCCACCTACACTCCCTGGACCTGTACTTTGGACCAGATATGCATTTCTGAAGGAACACACTACTAAAATTCATTCAAGTGGCGACTCCTGTGGGGCACAATATGGTTTACAGCCTTAAACCTGCCTTAACTGAGAAAATATCAGCCTATCCTGAGACAGCCAGCTGAGGCTGTATTTTCGGCTTCCTGGACCCTATTTCACACATGTGACATCACTGGTACACCAGATGTAATCCTGAAACCTGTGCAATCAGATTTAGTGAGTGGCAGGTGATTTTTGGGCCAAGTTTCATGGTTACAGACCAATATTTAGTACTGGTTTGGGCTGATTTACATCTATTTTGGACCATTTTAACAGCATTATTCGGGTTAAATATTTTCTGTTCTGACATGTAATGCTCCAAATGTGCCTAAAATATCCCCCTTTATTGTTGAAACAAGCATGAAATTAAATTGGGGCTTCAGACTGGCAATATTGTGATATATCTGACATTCCCCAAATGAGGGGAGGCCAGGGGCCCCCCCACACCCCGAAAATGGAAATTCCTAATATGGCCCTCGAGTAGACCAGACCAATACAAGTTCATTCTCTGATATAAACTGAATTTTTTGTGAAAATTTCAGCAAGATTGATCAACTTTAAGAGGTGGTTTTGACTGATCTGGCATTTTATGACATCCTCGCCACCTACACTCCCTGGACCTGTACTTTGGACCAGATATGCATTTCTGAAGGAACACACTACTAAAATTCATTCAAGTGGCGACTCCTGTGGGGCACAATATGGTTTACAGCCTTAAACCTGCCTTAACTGAGAAAATATCAGCCTATCCTGAGACAGCCAGCTGAGGCTGTATTTTCGGCTTCCTGGACCCTATTTCACACATGTGACATCACTGGTACACCAGATGTAATCCTGAAACCTGTGCAATCAGATTTAGTGAGTGGCAGGTGATTTTTGGGCCAAGTTTCATGGTTACAGACCAATATTTAGTACTGGTTTGGGCTGATTTACATCTATTTTGGACCATTTTAACAGCATTATTCGGGTTAAATATTTTCTGTTCTGACATGTAATGCTCCAAATGTGCCTAAAATATCCCCCTTTATTGTTGAAACAAGCATGAAATTAAATTGGGGCTTCAGACTGGCAATATTGTGATATATCTGACATTCCCCAAATGAGGGGAGGCCAGGGCCCCCCCCCCCACACCCCGAAAATGGAAATTCCTAATATGGCCCTCGAGTAGACCAGACCAATACAAGTTCATTCTCTGATATAAACTGAATTTTTTGTGAAAATTTCAGCAAGATTGATCAACTTTAAGAGGTGGTTTTGACTGATCTGGCATTTTATGACATCCTCGCCACCTACACTCCCTGGACCTGTACTTTGGACCAGATATGCATTTCTGAAGGAACACACTACTAAAATTCATTCAAGTGGCGACTCCTGTGGGGCACAATATGGTTTACAGCCTTAAACCTGCCTTAACTGAGAAAATATCAGCCTATCCTGAGACAGCCAGCTGAGGCTGTATTTTCGGCTTCCTGGACCCTATTTCACACATGTGACATCACTGGTACACCAGATGTAATCCTGAAACCTGTGCAATCAGATTTAGTGAGTGGCAGGTGATTTTTGGGCCAAGTTTCATGGTTACAGACCAATATTTAGTACTGGTTTGGGCTGATTTACATCTATTTTGGACCATTTTAACAGCATTATTCGGGTTAAATATTTTCTGTTCTGACATGTAATGCTCCAAATGTGCCTAAAATATCCCCCTTTATTGTTGAAACAAGCATGAAATTAAATTGGGGCTTCAGACTGGCAATATTGTGATATATCTGACATTCCCCAAATGAGGGGAGGCCAGGGCCCCCCCCCCCACACCCCGAAAATGGAAATTCCTAATATGGCCCTCGAGTAGACCAGACCAATACAAGTTCATTCTCTGATATAAACTGAATTTTTTGTGAAAATTTCAGCAAGATTGATCAACTTTAAGAGGTGGTTTTGACTGATCTGGCATTTTATGACATCCTCGCCACCTACACTCCCTGGACCTGTACTTTGGACCAGATATGCATTTCTGAAGGAACACACTACTAAAATTCATTCAAGTGGCGACTCCTGTGGGGCACAATATGGTTTACAGCCTTAAACCTGCCTTAACTGAGAAAATATCAGCCTATCCTGAGACAGCCAGCTGAGGCTGTATTTTCGGCTTCCTGGACCCTATTTCACACATGTGACATCACTGGTACACCAGATGTAATCCTGAAACCTGTGCAATCAGATTTAGTGAGTGGCAGGTGATTTTTGGGCCAAGTTTCATGGTTACAGACCAATATTTAGTACTGGTTTGGGCTGATTTACATCTATTTTGGACCATTTTAACAGCATTATTCGGGTTAAA
Organism: Sabellastarte sp. h YS-2021; assembly: GCA_964017235.1. NCBI lineage: Eukaryota > Metazoa > Annelida > Polychaeta > Sabellida > Sabellidae > Sabellastarte > Sabellastarte sp. h YS-2021. Next base: position 64,932 of record CAXHLB010000531.1, on the reverse strand, counting down.
TATTTTCTGTTCTGACATGTAATGCTCCAAATGTGCCTAAAATATCCCCCTTTATTGTTGAAACAAGCATGAAATTAAATTGGGGCTTCAGACTGGCAATATTGTGATATATCTGACATTCCCCAAATGAGGGGAGGCCAGGGGCCCCCCCACACCCCGAAAATGGAAATTCCTAATATGGCCCTCGAGTAGACCAGACCAATACAAGTTCATTCTCTGATATAAACTGAATTTTTTGTGAAAATTTCAGCAAGATTGATCAACTTTAAGAGGTGGTTTTGACTGATCTGGCATTTTATGACATCCTCGCCACCTACACTCCCTGGACCTGTACTTTGGACCAGATATGCATTTCTGAAGGAACACACTACTAAAATTCATTCAAGTGGCGACTCCTGTGGGGCACAATATGGTTTACAGCCTTAAACCTGCCTTAACTGAGAAAATATCAGCCTATCCTGAGACAGCCAGCTGAGGCTGTATTTTCGGCTTCCTGGACCCTATTTCACACATGTGACATCACTGGTACACCAGATGTAATCCTGAAACCTGTGCAATCAGATTTAGTGAGTGGCAGGTGATTTTTGGGCCAAGTTTCATGGTTACAGACCAATATTTAGTACTGGTTTGGGCTGATTTACATCTATTTTGGACCATTTTAACAGCATTATTCGGGTTAAATACTTTCTGTTCTGACATGTAATGCTCCAAATGTGCCTAAAATATCCCCCTTTATTGTTGAAACAAGCATGAAATTAAATTGGGGCTTCAGACTGGCAATATTGTGATATATCTGACATTCCCCAAATGAGGGGAGGCCAGGGGCCCCCCCACACCCCGAAAATGGAAATTCCTAATATGGCCCTCGAGTAGACCAGACCAATACAAGTTCATTCTCTGATATAAACTGAATTTTTTGTGAAAATTTCAGCAAGATTGATCAACTTTAAGAGGTGGTTTTGACTGATCTGGCATTTTATGACATCCTCGCCACCTACACTCCCTGGACCTGTACTTTGGACCAGATATGCATTTCTGAAGGAACACACTACTAAAATTCATTCAAGTGGCGACTCCTGTGGGGCACAATATGGTTTACAGCCTTAAACCTGCCTTAACTGAGAAAATATCAGCCTATCCTGAGACAGCCAGCTGAGGCTGTATTTTCGGCTTCCTGGACCCTATTTCACACATGTGACATCACTGGTACACCAGATGTAATCCTGAAACCTGTGCAATCAGATTTAGTGAGTGGCAGGTGATTTTTGGGCCAAGTTTCATGGTTACAGACCAATATTTAGTACTGGTTTGGGCTGATTTACATCTATTTTGGACCATTTTAACAGCATTATTCGGGTTAAATATTTTCTGTTCTGACATGTAATGCTCCAAATGTGCCTAAAATATCCCCCTTTATTGTTGAAACAAGCATGAAATTAAATTGGGGCTTCAGACTGGCAATATTGTGATATATCTGACATTCCCCAAATGAGGGGAGGCCAGGGGCCCCCCCACACCCCGAAAATGGAAATTCCTAATATGGCCCTCGAGTAGACCAGACCAATACAAGTTCATTCTCTGATATAAACTGAATTTTTTGTGAAAATTTCAGCAAGATTGATCAACTTTAAGAGGTGGTTTTGACTGATCTGGCATTTTATGACATCCTCGCCACCTACACTCCCTGGACCTGTACTTTGGACCAGATATGCATTTCTGAAGGAACACACTACTAAAATTCATTCAAGTGGCGACTCCTGTGGGGCACAATATGGTTTACAGCCTTAAACCTGCCTTAACTGAGAAAATATCAGCCTATCCTGAGACAGCCAGCTGAGGCTGTATTTTCGGCTTCCTGGACCCTATTTCACACATGTGACATCACTGGTACACCAGATGTAATCCTGAAACCTGTGCAATCAGATTTAGTGAGTGGCAGGTGATTTTTGGGCCAAGTTTCATGGTTACAGACCAATATTTAGTACTGGTTTGGGCTGATTTACATCTATTTTGGACCATTTTAACAGCATTATTCGGGTTAAATATTTTCTGTTCTGACATGTAATGCTCCAAATGTGCCTAAAATATCCCCCTTTATTGTTGAAACAAGCATGAAATTAAATTGGGGCTTCAGACTGGCAATATTGTGATATATCTGACATTCCCCAAATGAGGGGAGGCCAGGGGCCCCCCCACACCCCGAAAATGGAAATTCCTAATATGGCCCTCGAGTAGACCAGACCAATACAAGTTCATTCTCTGATATAAACTGAATTTTTTGTGAAAATTTCAGCAAGATTGATCAACTTTAAGAGGTGGTTTTGACTGATCTGGCATTTTATGACATCCTCGCCACCTACACTCCCTGGACCTGTACTTTGGACCAGATATGCATTTCTGAAGGAACACACTACTAAAATTCATTCAAGTGGCGACTCCTGTGGGGCACAATATGGTTTACAGCCTTAAACCTGCCTTAACTGAGAAAATATCAGCCTATCCTGAGACAGCCAGCTGAGGCTGTATTTTCGGCTTCCTGGACCCTATTTCACACATGTGACATCACTGGTACACCAGATGTAATCCTGAAACCTGTGCAATCAGATTTAGTGAGTGGCAGGTGATTTTTGGGCCAAGTTTCATGGTTACAGACCAATATTTAGTACTGGTTTGGGCTGATTTACATCTATTTTGGACCATTTTAACAGCATTATTCGGGTTAAATATTTTCTGTTCTGACATGTAATGCTCCAAATGTGCCTAAAATATCCCCCTTTATTGTTGAAACAAGCATGAAATTAAATTGGGGCTTCAGACTGGCAATATTGTGATATATCTGACATTCCCCAAATGAGGGGAGGCCAGGGGCCCCCCCACACCCCGAAAATGGAAATTCCTAATATGGCCCTCGAGTAGACCAGACCAATACAAGTTCATTCTCTGATATAAACTGAATTTTTTGTGAAAATTTCAGCAAGATTGATCAACTTTAAGAGGTGGTTTTGACTGATCTGGCATTTTATGACATCCTCGCCACCTACACTCCCTGGACCTGTACTTTGGACCAGATATGCATTTCTGAAGGAACACACTACTAAAATTCATTCAAGTGGCGACTCCTGTGGGGCACAATATGGTTTACAGCCTTAAACCTGCCTTAACTGAGAAAATATCAGCCTATCCTGAGACAGCCAGCTGAGGCTGTATTTTCGGCTTCCTGGACCCTATTTCACACATGTGACATCACTGGTACACCAGATGTAATCCTGAAACCTGTGCAATCAGATTTAGTGAGTGGCAGGTGATTTTTGGGCCAAGTTTCATGGTTACAGACCAATATTTAGTACTGGTTTGGGCTGATTTACATCTATTTTGGACCATTTTAACAGCATTATTCGGGTTAAATATTTTCTGTTCTGACATGTAATGCTCCAAATGTGCCTAAAATATCCCCCTTTATTGTTGAAACAAGCATGAAATTAAATTGGGGCTTCAGACTGGCAATATTGTGATATATCTGACATTCCCCAAATGAGGGGAGGCCAGGGCCCCCCCCCCCACACCCCGAAAATGGAAATTCCTAATATGGCCCTCGAGTAGACCAGACCAATACAAGTTCATTCTCTGATATAAACTGAATTTTTTGTGAAAATTTCAGCAAGATTGATCAACTTTAAGAGGTGGTTTTGACTGATCTGGCATTTTATGACATCCTCGCCACCTACACTCCCTGGACCTGTACTTTGGACCAGATATGCATTTCTGAAGGAACACACTACTAAAATTCATTCAAGTGGCGACTCCTGTGGGGCACAATATGGTTTACAGCCTTAAACCTGCCTTAACTGAGAAAATATCAGCCTATCCTGAGACAGCCAGCTGAGGCTGTATTTTCGGCTTCCTGGACCCTATTTCACACATGTGACATCACTGGTACACCAGATGTAATCCTGAAACCTGTGCAATCAGATTTAGTGAGTGGCAGGTGATTTTTGGGCCAAGTTTCATGGTTACAGACCAATATTTAGTACTGGTTTGGGCTGATTTACATCTATTTTGGACCATTTTAACAGCATTATTCGGGTTAAATATTTTCTGTTCTGACATGTAATGCTCCAAATGTGCCTAAAATATCCCCCTTTATTGTTGAAACAAGCATGAAATTAAATTGGGGCTTCAGACTGGCAATATTGTGATATATCTGACATTCCCCAAATGAGGGGAGGCCAGGGGCCCCCCCACACCCCGAAAATGGAAATTCCTAATATGGCCCTCGAGTAGACCAGACCAATACAAGTTCATTCTCTGATATAAACTGAATTTTTTGTGAAAATTTCAGCAAGATTGATCAACTTTAAGAGGTGGTTTTGACTGATCTGGCATTTTATGACATCCTCGCCACCTACACTCCCTGGACCTGTACTTTGGACCAGATATGCATTTCTGAAGGAACACACTACTAAAATTCATTCAAGTGGCGACTCCTGTGGGGCACAATATGGTTTACAGCCTTAAACCTGCCTTAACTGAGAAAATATCAGCCTATCCTGAGACAGCCAGCTGAGGCTGTATTTTCGGCTTCCTGGACCCTATTTCACACATGTGACATCACTGGTACACCAGATGTAATCCTGAAACCTGTGCAATCAGATTTAGTGAGTGGCAGGTGATTTTTGGGCCAAGTTTCATGGTTACAGACCAATATTTAGTACTGGTTTGGGCTGATTTACATCTATTTTGGACCATTTTAACAGCATTATTCGGGTTAAATATTTTCTGTTCTGACATGTAATGCTCCAAATGTGCCTAAAATATCCCCCTTTATTGTTGAAACAAGCATGAAATTAAATTGGGGCTTCAGACTGGCAATATTGTGATATATCTGACATTCCCCAAATGAGGGGAGGCCAGGGCCCCCCCCCCCACACCCCGAAAATGGAAATTCCTAATATGGCCCTCGAGTAGACCAGACCAATACAAGTTCATTCTCTGATATAAACTGAATTTTTTGTGAAAATTTCAGCAAGATTGATCAACTTTAAGAGGTGGTTTTGACTGATCTGGCATTTTATGACATCCTCGCCACCTACACTCCCTGGACCTGTACTTTGGACCAGATATGCATTTCTGAAGGAACACACTACTAAAATTCATTCAAGTGGCGACTCCTGTGGGGCACAATATGGTTTACAGCCTTAAACCTGCCTTAACTGAGAAAATATCAGCCTATCCTGAGACAGCCAGCTGAGGCTGTATTTTCGGCTTCCTGGACCCTATTTCACACATGTGACATCACTGGTACACCAGATGTAATCCTGAAACCTGTGCAATCAGATTTAGTGAGTGGCAGGTGATTTTTGGGCCAAGTTTCATGGTTACAGACCAATATTTAGTACTGGTTTGGGCTGATTTACATCTATTTTGGACCATTTTAACAGCATTATTCGGGTTAAATACTTTCTGTTCTGACATGTAATGCTCCAAATGTGCCTAAAATATCCCCCTTTATTGTTGAAACAAGCATGAAATTAAATTGGGGCTTCAGACTGGCAATATTGTGATATATCTGACATTCCCCAAATGAGGGGAGGCCAGGGGCCCCCCCACACCCCGAAAATGGAAATTCCTAATATGGCCCTCGAGTAGACCAGACCAATACAAGTTCATTCTCTGATATAAACTGAATTTTTTGTGAAAATTTCAGCAAGATTGATCAACTTTAAGAGGTGGTTTTGACTGATCTGGCATTTTATGACATCCTCGCCACCTACACTCCCTGGACCTGTACTTTGGACCAGATATGCATTTCTGAAGGAACACACTACTAAAATTCATTCAAGTGGCGACTCCTGTGGGGCACAATATGGTTTACAGCCTTAAACCTGCCTTAACTGAGAAAATATCAGCCTATCCTGAGACAGCCAGCTGAGGCTGTATTTTCGGCTTCCTGGACCCTATTTCACACATGTGACATCACTGGTACACCAGATGTAATCCTGAAACCTGTGCAATCAGATTTAGTGAGTGGCAGGTGATTTTTGGGCCAAGTTTCATGGTTACAGACCAATATTTAGTACTGGTTTGGGCTGATTTACATCTATTTTGGACCATTTTAACAGCATTATTCGGGTTAAATATTTTCTGTTCTGACATGTAATGCTCCAAATGTGCCTAAAATATCCCCCTTTATTGTTGAAACAAGCATGAAATTAAATTGGGGCTTCAGACTGGCAATATTGTGATATATCTGACATTCCCCAAATGAGGGGAGGCCAGGGGCCCCCCCACACCCCGAAAATGGAAATTCCTAATATGGCCCTCGAGTAGACCAGACCAATACAAGTTCATTCTCTGATATAAACTGAATTTTTTGTGAAAATTTCAGCAAGATTGATCAACTTTAAGAGGTGGTTTTGACTGATCTGGCATTTTATGACATCCTCGCCACCTACACTCCCTGGACCTGTACTTTGGACCAGATATGCATTTCTGAAGGAACACACTACTAAAATTCATTCAAGTGGCGACTCCTGTGGGGCACAATATGGTTTACAGCCTTAAACCTGCCTTAACTGAGAAAATATCAGCCTATCCTGAGACAGCCAGCTGAGGCTGTATTTTCGGCTTCCTGGACCCTATTTCACACATGTGACATCACTGGTACACCAGATGTAATCCTGAAACCTGTGCAATCAGATTTAGTGAGTGGCAGGTGATTTTTGGGCCAAGTTTCATGGTTACAGACCAATATTTAGTACTGGTTTGGGCTGATTTACATCTATTTTGGACCATTTTAACAGCATTATTCGGGTTAAATATTTTCTGTTCTGACATGTAATGCTCCAAATGTGCCTAAAATATCCCCCTTTATTGTTGAAACAAGCATGAAATTAAATTGGGGCTTCAGACTGGCAATATTGTGATATATCTGACATTCCCCAAATGAGGGGAGGCCAGGGGCCCCCCCACACCCCGAAAATGGAAATTCCTAATATGGCCCTCGAGTAGACCAGACCAATACAAGTTCATTCTCTGATATAAACTGAATTTTTTGTGAAAATTTCAGCAAGATTGATCAACTTTAAGAGGTGGTTTTGACTGATCTGGCATTTTATGACATCCTCGCCACCTACACTCCCTGGACCTGTACTTTGGACCAGATATGCATTTCTGAAGGAACACACTACTAAAATTCATTCAAGTGGCGACTCCTGTGGGGCACAATATGGTTTACAGCCTTAAACCTGCCTTAACTGAGAAAATATCAGCCTATCCTGAGACAGCCAGCTGAGGCTGTATTTTCGGCTTCCTGGACCCTATTTCACACATGTGACATCACTGGTACACCAGATGTAATCCTGAAACCTGTGCAATCAGATTTAGTGAGTGGCAGGTGATTTTTGGGCCAAGTTTCATGGTTACAGACCAATATTTAGTACTGGTTTGGGCTGATTTACATCTATTTTGGACCATTTTAACAGCATTATTCGGGTTAAATATTTTCTGTTCTGACATGTAATGCTCCAAATGTGCCTAAAATATCCCCCTTTATTGTTGAAACAAGCATGAAATTAAATTGGGGCTTCAGACTGGCAATATTGTGATATATCTGACATTCCCCAAATGAGGGGAGGCCAGGGGCCCCCCCACACCCCGAAAATGGAAATTCCTAATATGGCCCTCGAGTAGACCAGACCAATACAAGTTCATTCTCTGATATAAACTGAATTTTTTGTGAAAATTTCAGCAAGATTGATCAACTTTAAGAGGTGGTTTTGACTGATCTGGCATTTTATGACATCCTCGCCACCTACACTCCCTGGACCTGTACTTTGGACCAGATATGCATTTCTGAAGGAACACACTACTAAAATTCATTCAAGTGGCGACTCCTGTGGGGCACAATATGGTTTACAGCCTTAAACCTGCCTTAACTGAGAAAATATCAGCCTATCCTGAGACAGCCAGCTGAGGCTGTATTTTCGGCTTCCTGGACCCTATTTCACACATGTGACATCACTGGTACACCAGATGTAATCCTGAAACCTGTGCAATCAGATTTAGTGAGTGGCAGGTGATTTTTGGGCCAAGTTTCATGGTTACAGACCAATATTTAGTACTGGTTTGGGCTGATTTACATCTATTTTGGACCATTTTAACAGCATTATTCGGGTTAAATATTTTCTGTTCTGACATGTAATGCTCCAAATGTGCCTAAAATATCCCCCTTTATTGTTGAAACAAGCATGAAATTAAATTGGGGCTTCAGACTGGCAATATTGTGATATATCTGACATTCCCCAAATGAGGGGAGGCCAGGGGCCCCCCCACACCCCGAAAATGGAAATTCCTAATATGGCCCTCGAGTAGACCAGACCAATACAAGTTCATTCTCTGATATAAACTGAATTTTTTGTGAAAATTTCAGCAAGATTGATCAACTTTAAGAGGTGGTTTTGACTGATCTGGCATTTTATGACATCCTCGCCACCTACACTCCCTGGACCTGTACTTTGGACCAGATATGCATTTCTGAAGGAACACACTACTAAAATTCATTCAAGTGGCGACTCCTGTGGGGCACAATATGGTTTACAGCCTTAAACCTGCCTTAACTGAGAAAATATCAGCCTATCCTGAGACAGCCAGCTGAGGCTGTATTTTCGGCTTCCTGGACCCTATTTCACACATGTGACATCACTGGTACACCAGATGTAATCCTGAAACCTGTGCAATCAGATTTAGTGAGTGGCAGGTGATTTTTGGGCCAAGTTTCATGGTTACAGACCAATATTTAGTACTGGTTTGGGCTGATTTACATCTATTTTGGACCATTTTAACAGCATTATTCGGGTTAAATATTTTCTGTTCTGACATGTAATGCTCCAAATGTGCCTAAAATATCCCCCTTTATTGTTGAAACAAGCATGAAATTAAATTGGGGCTTCAGACTGGCAATATTGTGATATATCTGACATTCCCCAAATGAGGGGAGGCCAGGGGCCCCCCCACACCCCGAAAATGGAAATTCCTAATATGGCCCTCGAGTAGACCAGACCAATACAAGTTCATTCTCTGATATAAACTGAATTTTTTGTGAAAATTTCAGCAAGATTGATCAACTTTAAGAGGTGGTTTTGACTGATCTGGCATTTTATGACATCCTCGCCACCTACACTCCCTGGACCTGTACTTTGGACCAGATATGCATTTCTGAAGGAACACACTACTAAAATTCATTCAAGTGGCGACTCCTGTGGGGCACAATATGGTTTACAGCCTTAAACCTGCCTTAACTGAGAAAATATCAGCCTATCCTGAGACAGCCAGCTGAGGCTGTATTTTCGGCTTCCTGGACCCTATTTCACACATGTGACATCACTGGTACACCAGATGTAATCCTGAAACCTGTGCAATCAGATTTAGTGAGTGGCAGGTGATTTTTGGGCCAAGTTTCATGGTTACAGACCAATATTTAGTACTGGTTTGGGCTGATTTACATCTATTTTGGACCATTTTAACAGCATTATTCGGGTTAAATATTTTCTGTTCTGACATGTAATGCTCCAAATGTGCCTAAAATATCCCCCTTTATTGTTGAAACAAGCATGAAATTAAATTGGGGCTTCAGACTGGCAATATTGTGATATATCTGACATTCCCCAAATGAGGGGAGGCCAGGGGCCCCCCCACACCCCGAAAATGGAAATTCCTAATATGGCCCTCGAGTAGACCAGACCAATACAAGTTCATTCTCTGATATAAACTGAATTTTTTGTGAAAATTTCAGCAAGATTGATCAACTTTAAGAGGTGGTTTTGACTGATCTGGCATTTTATGACATCCTCGCCACCTACACTCCCTGGACCTGTACTTTGGACCAGATATGCATTTCTGAAGGAACACACTACTAAAATTCATTCAAGTGGCGACTCCTGTGGGGCACAATATGGTTTACAGCCTTAAACCTGCCTTAACTGAGAAAATATCAGCCTATCCTGAGACAGCCAGCTGAGGCTGTATTTTCGGCTTCCTGGACCCTATTTCACACATGTGACATCACTGGTACACCAGATGTAATCCTGAAACCTGTGCAATCAGATTTAGTGAGTGGCAGGTGATTTTTGGGCCAAGTTTCATGGTTACAGACCAATATTTAGTACTGGTTTGGGCTGATTTACATCTATTTTGGACCATTTTAACAGCATTATTCGGGTTAAATATTTTCTGTTCTGACATGTAATGCTCCAAATGTGCCTAAAATATCCCCCTTTATTGTTGAAACAAGCATGAAATTAAATTGGGGCTTCAGACTGGCAATATTGTGATATATCTGACATTCCCCAAATGAGGGGAGGCCAGGGCACCCCCCACACCCCGAAAATGGAAATTCCTAATATGGCCCTCGAGTAGACCAGACCAATACAAGTTCATTCTCTGATATAAACTGAATTTTTTGTGAAAATTTCAGCAAGATTGATCAACTTTAAGAGGTGGTTTTGACTGATCTGGCATTTTATGACATCCTCGCCACCTACACTCCCTGGACCTGTACTTTGGACCAGATATGCATTTCTGAAGGAACACACTACTAAAATTCATTCAAGTGGCGACTCCTGTGGGGCACAATATGGTTTACAGCCTTAAACCTGCCTTAACTGAGAAAATATCAGCCTATCCTGAGACAGCCAGCTGAGGCTGTATTTTCGGCTTCCTGGACCCTATTTCACACATGTGACATCACTGGTACACCAGATGTAATCCTGAAACCTGTGCAATCAGATTTAGTGAGTGGCAGGTGATTTTTGGGCCAAGTTTCATGGTTACAGACCAATATTTAGTACTGGTTTGGGCTGATTTACATCTATTTTGGACCATTTTAACAGCATTATTCGGGTTAAATATTTTCTGTTCTGACATGTAATGCTCCAAATGTGCCTAAAATATCCCCCTTTATTGTTGAAACAAGCATGAAATTAAATTGGGGCTTCAGACTGGCAATATTGTGATATATCTGACATTCCCCAAATGAGGGGAGGCCAGGGGCCCCCCCACACCCCGAAAATGGAAATTCCTAATATGGCCCTCGAGTAGACCAGACCAATACAAGTTCATTCTCTGATATAAACTGAATTTTTTGTGAAAATTTCAGCAAGATTGATCAACTTTAAGAGGTGGTTTTGACTGATCTGGCATTTTATGACATCCTCGCCACCTACACTCCCTGGACCTGTACTTTGGACCAGATATGCATTTCTGAAGGAACACACTACTAAAATTCATTCAAGTGGCGACTCCTGTGGGGCACAATATGGTTTACAGCCTTAAACCTGCCTTAACTGAGAAAATATCAGCCTATCCTGAGACAGCCAGCTGAGGCTGTATTTTCGGCTTCCTGGACCCTATTTCACACATGTGACATCACTGGTACACCAGATGTAATCCTGAAACCTGTGCAATCAGATTTAGTGAGTGGCAGGTGATTTTTGGGCCAAGTTTCATGGTTACAGACCAATATTTAGTACTGGTTTGGGCTGATTTACATCTATTTTGGACCATTTTAACAGCATTATTCGGGTTAAATATTTTCTGTTCTGACATGTAATGCTCCAAATGTGCCTAAAATATCCCCCTTTATTGTTGAAACAAGCATGAAATTAAATTGGGGCTTCAGACTGGCAATATTGTGATATATCTGACATTCCCCAAATGAGGGGAGGCCAGGGGCCCCCCCACACCCCGAAAATGGAAATTCCTAATATGGCCCTCGAGTAGACCAGACCAATACAAGTTCATTCTCTGATATAAACTGAATTTTTTGTGAAAATTTCAGCAAGATTGATCAACTTTAAGAGGTGGTTTTGACTGATCTGGCATTTTATGACATCCTCGCCACCTACACTCCCTGGACCTGTACTTTGGACCAGATATGCATTTCTGAAGGAACACACTACTAAAATTCATTCAAGTGGCGACTCCTGTGGGGCACAATATGGTTTACAGCCTTAAACCTGCCTTAACTGAGAAAATATCAGCCTATCCTGAGACAGCCAGCTGAGGCTGTATTTTCGGCTTCCTGGACCCTATTTCACACATGTGACATCACTGGTACACCAGATGTAATCCTGAAACCTGTGCAATCAGATTTAGTGAGTGGCAGGTGATTTTTGGGCCAAGTTTCATGGTTACAGACCAATATTTAGTACTGGTTTGGGCTGATTTACATCTATTTTGGACCATTTTAACAGCATTATTCGGGTTAAATATTTTCTGTTCTGACATGTAATGCTCCAAATGTGCCTAAAATATCCCCCTTTATTGTTGAAACAAGCATGAAATTAAATTGGGGCTTCAGACTGGCAATATTGTGATATATCTGACATTCCCCAAATGAGGGGAGGCCAGGGGCCCCCCCACACCCCGAAAATGGAAATTCCTAATATGGCCCTCGAGTAGACCAGACCAATACAAGTTCATTCTCTGATATAAACTGAATTTTTTGTGAAAATTTCAGCAAGATTGATCAACTTTAAGAGGTGGTTTTGACTGATCTGGCATTTTATGACATCCTCGCCACCTACACTCCCTGGACCTGTACTTTGGACCAGATATGCATTTCTGAAGGAACACACTACTAAAATTCATTCAAGTGGCGACTCCTGTGGGGCACAATATGGTTTACAGCCTTAAACCTGCCTTAACTGAGAAAATATCAGCCTATCCTGAGACAGCCAGCTGAGGCTGTATTTTCGGCTTCCTGGACCCTATTTCACACATGTGACATCACTGGTACACCAGATGTAATCCTGAAACCTGTGCAATCAGATTTAGTGAGTGGCAGGTGATTTTTGGGCCAAGTTTCATGGTTACAGACCAATATTTAGTACTGGTTTGGGCTGATTTACATCTATTTTGGACCATTTTAACAGCATTATTCGGGTTAAATATTTTCTGTTCAGACATGTAATGCTCCAAATGTGCCTAAAATATCCCCCTTTATTGTTGAAACAAGCATGAAATTAAATTGGGTCTTCAGACTGGCAATATTGTGATATATCTGACATTCCCCAAATGAGGGGAGGCCAGGGGCCCCCCACACCCCGAAAATGGAAATTCCTAATATGGCCCTCGAGTAGACCAGACCAATACAAGTTCATTCTCTGATATAAACTGAATTTTTTGTGAAAATTTCAGCAAGATTGATCAACTTTAAGAGGGGGTTTTGACTGATCTGGCATTTTATGACATCCTCGCCACCTACACTCCCTGGACCTGTACTTTGGACCAGATATGCATTTCTGAAGGAACACACTACTAAAATTCATTCAAGTGGCGACTCCTGTGGGGCACAATATGGTTTACAGCCTTAAACCTGCCTTAACTGAGAAAATATCAGCCTATCCTGAGACAGCCAGCTGAGGCTGTATTTTCGGCTTCCTGGACCCTATTTCACACATGTGACATCACTGGTACACCAGATGTAATCCTGAAACCTATGCAATCAGATTTAGTGAGTGGCAGGTGATTTTTGGGCCAAGTTTCATGGTTACAGACCAATATTTAGTACTGGTTTGGGCTGATTTACATCTATTTTGGACCATTTTAACAGCATTATTCGGGTTAAATATTTTCTGTTCAGACATGTAATGCTCCAAATGTGCCTAAAATATCCCCCTTTATTGTTGAAACAAGCATGAAATTAAATTGGGGCTTCAGACTGGCAATATTGTGATATATCTGACATTCCCCAAATGAGGGGAGGCCAGGGGCCCCCCCACACCCCGAAAATGGAAATTCCTAATATGGCCCTCGAGTAGACCAGACCAATACAAGTTCATTCTCTGATATAAACTGAATTTTTTGTGAAAATTTCAGCAAGATTGATCAACTTTAAGAGGTGGTTTTGACTGATCTGGCATTTTATGACATCCTCGCCACCTACACTCCCTGGACCTGTACTTTGGACCAGATATGCATTTCTGAAGGAACACACTACTAAAATTCATTCAAGTGGCGACTCCTGTGGGGCACAATATGGTTTACAGCCTTAAACCTGCCTTAACTGAGAAAATATCAGCCTATCCTGAGACAGCCAGCTGAGGCTGTATTTTCGGCTTCCTGGACCCTATTTCACACATGTGACATCACTGGTACACCAGATGTAATCCTGAAACCTGTGCAATCAGATTTAGTGAGTGGCAGGTGATTTTTGGGCCAAGTTTCATGGTTACAGACCAATATTTAGTACTGGTTTGGGCTGATTTACATCTATTTTGGACCATTTTAACAGCATTATTCGGGTTAAATATTTTCTGTTCAGACATGTAATGCTCCAAATGTGCCTAAAATATCCCCCTTTATTGTTGAAACAAGCATGAAATTAAATTGGGTCTTCAGACTGGCAATATTGTGATATATCTGACATTCCCCAAATGAGGGGAGGCCAGGGGCCCCCCACACCCCGAAAATGGAAATTCCTAATATGGCCCTCGAGTAGACCAGACCAATACAAGTTCATTCTCTGATATAAACTGAATTTTTTGTGAAAATTTCAGCAAGATTGATCAACTTTAAGAGGGGGTTTTGACTGATCTGGCATTTTATGACATCCTCGCCACCTACACTCCCTGGACCTGTACTTTGGACCAGATATGCATTTCTGAAGGAACACACTACTAAAATTCATTCAAGTGGCGACTCCTGTGGGGCACAATATGGTTTACAGCCTTAAACCTGCCTTAACTGAGAAAATATCAGCCTATCCTGAGACAGCCAGCTGAGGCTGTATTTTCGGCTTCCTGGACCCTATTTCACACATGTGACATCACTGGTACACCAGATGTAATCCTGAAACCTATGCAATCAGATTTAGTGAGTGGCAGGTGATTTTTGGGCCAAGTTTCATGGTTACAGACCAATATTTAGTACTGGTTTGGGCTGATTTACATCTATTTTGGACCATTTTAACAGCATTATTCGGGTTAAATATTTTCTGTTCAGACATGTAATGCTCCAAATGTGCCTAAAATATCCCCCTTTATTGTTGAAACAAGCATGAAATTAAATTGGGGCTTCAGACTGGCAATATTGTGATATATCTGACATTCCCCAAATGAGGGGAGGCCAGGGGCCCCCCCACACCCCGAAAATGGAAATTCCTAATATGGCCCTCGAGTAGACCAGACCAATACAAGTTCATTCTCTGATATAAACTGAATTTTTTGTGAAAATTTCAGCAAGATTGATCAACTTTAAGAGGTGGTTTTGACTGATCTGGCATTTTATGACATCCTCGCCACCTACACTCCCTGGACCTGTACTTTGGACCAGATATGCATTTCTGAAGGAACACACTACTAAAATTCATTCAAGTGGCGACTCCTGTGGGGCACAATATGGTTTACAGCCTTAAACCTGCCTTAACTGAGAAAATATCAGCCTATCCTGAGACAGCCAGCTGAGGCTGTATTTTCGGCTTCCTGGACCCTATTTCACACATGTGACATCACTGGTACACCAGATGTAATCCTGAAACCTGTGCAATCAGATTTAGTGAGTGGCAGGTGATTTTTGGGCCAAGTTTCATGGTTACAGACCAATATTTAGTACTGGTTTGGGCTGATTTACATCTATTTTGGACCATTTTAACAGCATTATTCGGGTTAAATATTTTCTGTTCTGACATGTAATGCTCCAAATGTGCCTAAAATATCCCCCTTTATTGTTGAAACAAGCATGAAATTAAATTGGGGCTTCAGACTGGCAATATTGTGATATATCTGACATTCCCCAAATGAGGGGAGGCCAGGGGCCCCCCCACACCCCGAAAATGGAAATTCCTAATATGGCCCTCGAGTAGACCAGACCAATACAAGTTCATTCTCTGATATAAACTGAATTTTTTGTGAAAATTTCAGCAAGATTGATCAACTTTAAGAGGTGGTTTTGACTGATCTGGCATTTTATGACATCCTCGCCACCTACACTCCCTGGACCTGTACTTTGGACCAGATATGCATTTCTGAAGGAACACACTACTAAAATTCATTCAAGTGGCGACTCCTGTGGGGCACAATATGGTTTACAGCCTTAAACCTGCCTTAACTGAGAAAATATCAGCCTATCCTGAGACAGCCAGCTGAGGCTGTATTTTCGGCTTCCTGGACCCTATTTCACACATGTGACATCACTGGTACACCAGATGTAATCCTGAAACCTGTGCAATCAGATTTAGTGAGTGGCAGGTGATTTTTGGGCCAAGTTTCATGGTTACAGACCAATATTTAGTACTGGTTTGGGCTGATTTACATCTATTTTGGACCATTTTAACAGCATTATTCGGGTTAAATATTTTCTGTTCTGACATGTAATGCTCCAAATGTGCCTAAAATATCCCCCTTTATTGTTGAAACAAGCATGAAATTAAATTGGGGCTTCAGACTGGCAATATTGTGATATATCTGACATTCCCCAAATGAGGGGAGGCCAGGGGCCCCCCCACACCCCGAAAATGGAAATTCCTAATATGGCCCTCGAGTAGACCAGACCAATACAAGTTCATTCTCTGATATAAACTGAATTTTTTGTGAAAATTTCAGCAAGATTGATCAACTTTAAGAGGTGGTTTTGACTGATCTGGCATTTTATGACATCCTCGCCACCTACACTCCCTGGACCTGTACTTTGGACCAGATATGCATTTCTGAAGGAACACACTACTAAAATTCATTCAAGTGGCGACTCCTGTGGGGCACAATATGGTTTACAGCCTTAAACCTGCCTTAACTGAGAAAATATCAGCCTATCCTGAGACAGCCAGCTGAGGCTGTATTTTCGGCTTCCTGGACCCTATTTCACACATGTGACATCACTGGTACACCAGATGTAATCCTGAAACCTGTGCAATCAGATTTAGTGAGTGGCAGGTGATTTTTGGGCCAAGTTTCATGGTTACAGACCAATATTTAGTACTGGTTTGGGCTGATTTACATCTATTTTGGACCATTTTAACAGCATTATTCGGGTTAAATATTTTCTGTTCTGACATGTAATGCTCCAAATGTGCCTAAAATATCCCCCTTTATTGTTGAAACAAGCATGAAATTAAATTGGGGCTTCAGACTGGCAATATTGTGATATATCTGACATTCCCCAAATGAGGGGAGGCCAGGGGCCCCCCCACACCCCGAAAATGGAAATTCCTAATATGGCCCTCGAGTAGACCAGACCAATACAAGTTCATTCTCTGATATAAACTGAATTTTTTGTGAAAATTTCAGCAAGATTGATCAACTTTAAGAGGGGGTTTTGACTGATCTGGCATTTTATGACATCCTCGCCACCTACACTCCCTGGACCTGTACTTTGGACCAGATATGCATTTCTGAAGGAACACACTACTAAAATTCATTCAAGTGGCGACTCCTGTGGGGCACAATATGGTTTACAGCCTTAAACCTGCCTTAACTGAGAAAATATCAGCCTATCCTGAGACAGCCAGCTGAGGCTGTATTTTCGGCTTCCTGGACCCTATTTCACACATGTGACATCACTGGTACACCAGATGTAATCCTGAAACCTGTGCAATCAGATTTAGTGAGTGGCAGGTGATTTTTGGGCCAAGTTTCATGGTTACAGACCAATATTTAGTACTGGTTTGGGCTGATTTACATCTATTTTGGACCATTTTAACAGCATTATTCGGGTTAAATATTTTCTGTTCTGACATGTAATGCTCCAAATGTGCCTAAAATATCCCCCTTTATTGTTGAAACAAGCATGAAATTAAATTGGGGCTTCAGACTGGCAATATTGTGATATATCTGACATTCCCCAAATGAGGGGAGGCCAGGGGCCCCCCCACACCCCGAAAATGGAAATTCCTAATATGGCCCTCGAGTAGACCAGACCAATACAAGTTCATTCTCTGATATAAACTGAATTTTTTGTGAAAATTTCAGCAAGATTGATCAACTTTAAGAGGGGGTTTTGACTGATCTGGCATTTTATGACATCCTCGCCACCTACACTCCCTGGACCTGTACTTTGGACCAGATATGCATTTCTGAAGGAACACACTACTAAAATTCATTCAAGTGGCGACTCCTGTGGGGCACAATATGGTTTACAGCCTTAAACCTGCCTTAACTGAGAAAATATCAGCCTATCCTGAGACAGCCAGCTGAGGCTGTATTTTCGGCTTCCTGGACCCTATTTCACACATGTGACATCACTGGTACACCAGATGTAATCCTGAAACCTATGCAATCAGATTTAGTGAGTGGCAGGTGATTTTTGGGCCAAGTTTCATGGTTACAGACCAATATTTAGTACTGGTTTGGGCTGATTTACATCTATTTTGGACCATTTTAACAGCATTATTCGGGTTAAATATTTTCTGTTCAGACATGTAATGCTCCAAATGTGCCTAAAATATCCCCCTTTATTGTTGAAACAAGCATGAAATTAAATTGGGGCTTCAGACTGGCAATATTGTGATATATCTGACATTCCCCAAATGAGGGGAGGCCAGGGGCCCCCCCACACCCCGAAAATGGAAATTCCTAATATGGCCCTCGAGTAGACCAGACCAATACAAGTTCATTCTCTGATATAAACTGAATTTTTTGTGAAAATTTCAGCAAGATTGATCAACTTTAAGAGGTGGTTTTGACTGATCTGGCATTTTATGACATCCTCGCCACCTACACTCCCTGGACCTGTACTTTGGACCAGATATGCATTTCTGAAGGAACACACTACTAAAATTCATTCAAGTGGCGACTCCTGTGGGGCACAATATGGTTTACAGCCTTAAACCTGCCTTAACTGAGAAAATATCAGCCTATCCTGAGACAGCCAGCTGAGGCTGTATTTTCGGCTTCCTGGACCCTATTTCACACATGTGACATCACTGGTACACCAGATGTAATCCTGAAACCTGTGCAATCAGATTTAGTGAGTGGCAGGTGATTTTTGGGCCAAGTTTCATGGTTACAGACCAATATTTAGTACTGGTTTGGGCTGATTTACATCTATTTTGGACCATTTTAACAGCATTATTCGGGTTAAATATTTTCTGTTCTGACATGTAATGCTCCAAATGTGCCTAAAATATCCCCCTTTATTGTTGAAACAAGCATGAAATTAAATTGGGGCTTCAGACTGGCAATATTGTGATATATCTGACATTCCCCAAATGAGGGGAGGCCAGGGGCCCCCCCACACCCCGAAAATGGAAATTCCTAATATGGCCCTCGAGTAGACCAGACCAATACAAGTTCATTCTCTGATATAAACTGAATTTTTTGTGAAAATTTCAGCAAGATTGATCAACTTTAAGAGGTGGTTTTGACTGATCTGGCATTTTATGACATCCTCGCCACCTACACTCCCTGGACCTGTACTTTGGACCAGATATGCATTTCTGAAGGAACACACTACTAAAATTCATTCAAGTGGCGACTCCTGTGGGGCACAATATGGTTTACAGCCTTAAACCTGCCTTAACTGAGAAAATATCAGCCTATCCTGAGACAGCCAGCTGAGGCTGTATTTTCGGCTTCCTGGACCCTATTTCACACATGTGACATCACTGGTACACCAGATGTAATCCTGAAACCTGTGCAATCAGATTTAGTGAGTGGCAGGTGATTTTTGGGCCAAGTTTCATGGTTACAGACCAATATTTAGTACTGGTTTGGGCTGATTTACATCTATTTTGGACCATTTTAACAGCATTATTCGGGTTAAATATTTTCTGTTCTGACATGTAATGCTCCAAATGTGCCTAAAATATCCCCCTTTATTGTTGAAACAAGCATGAAATTAAATTGGGGCTTCAGACTGGCAATATTGTGATATATCTGACATTCCCCAAATGAGGGGAGGCCAGGGGCCCCCCCACACCCCGAAAATGGAAATTCCTAATATGGCCCTCGAGTAGACCAGACCAATACAAGTTCATTCTCTGATATAAACTGAATTTTTTGTGAAAATTTCAGCAAGATTGATCAACTTTAAGAGGTGGTTTTGACTGATCTGGCATTTTATGACATCCTCGCCACCTACACTCCCTGGACCTGTACTTTGGACCAGATATGCATTTCTGAAGGAACACACTACTAAAATTCATTCAAGTGGCGACTCCTGTGGGGCACAATATGGTTTACAGCCTTAAACCTGCCTTAACTGAGAAAATATCAGCCTATCCTGAGACAGCCAGCTGAGGCTGTATTTTCGGCTTCCTGGACCCTATTTCACACATGTGACATCACTGGTACACCAGATGTAATCCTGAAACCTGTGCAATCAGATTTAGTGAGTGGCAGGTGATTTTTGGGCCAAGTTTCATGGTTACAGACCAATATTTAGTACTGGTTTGGGCTGATTTACATCTATTTTGGACCATTTTAACAGCATTATTCGGGTTAAATATTTTCTGTTCTGACATGTAATGCTCCAAATGTGCCTAAAATATCCCCCTTTATTGTTGAAACAAGCATGAAATTAAATTGGGGCTTCAGACTGGCAATATTGTGATATATCTGACATTCCCCAAATGAGGGGAGGCCAGGGGCCCCCCCACACCCCGAAAATGGAAATTCCTAATATGGCCCTCGAGTAGACCAGACCAATACAAGTTCATTCTCTGATATAAACTGAATTTTTTGTGAAAATTTCAGCAAGATTGATCAACTTTAAGAGGGGGTTTTGACTGATCTGGCATTTTATGACATCCTCGCCACCTACACTCCCTGGACCTGTACTTTGGACCAGATATGCATTTCTGAAGGAACACACTACTAAAATTCATTCAAGTGGCGACTCCTGTGGGGCACAATATGGTTTACAGCCTTAAACCTGCCTTAACTGAGAAAATATCAGCCTATCCTGAGACAG
This sequence comes from Sabellastarte sp. h YS-2021, assembly GCA_964017235.1. NCBI lineage: Eukaryota > Metazoa > Annelida > Polychaeta > Sabellida > Sabellidae > Sabellastarte > Sabellastarte sp. h YS-2021. Next base: position 44,031 of record CAXHLB010000531.1, on the reverse strand, counting down.
CCAGCTGAGGCTGTATTTTCGGCTTCCTGGACCCTATTTCACACATGTGACATCACTGGTACACCAGATGTAATCCTGAAACCTATGCAATCAGATTTAGTGAGTGGCAGGTGATTTTTGGGCCAAGTTTCATGGTTACAGACCAATATTTAGTACTGGTTTGGGCTGATTTACATCTATTTTGGACCATTTTAACAGCATTATTCGGGTTAAATATTTTCTGTTCAGACATGTAATGCTCCAAATGTGCCTAAAATATCCCCCTTTATTGTTGAAACAAGCATGAAATTAAATTGGGGCTTCAGACTGGCAATATTGTGATATATCTGACATTCCCCAAATGAGGGGAGGCCAGGGGCCCCCCCACACCCCGAAAATGGAAATTCCTAATATGGCCCTCGAGTAGACCAGACCAATACAAGTTCATTCTCTGATATAAACTGAATTTTTTGTGAAAATTTCAGCAAGATTGATCAACTTTAAGAGGTGGTTTTGACTGATCTGGCATTTTATGACATCCTCGCCACCTACACTCCCTGGACCTGTACTTTGGACCAGATATGCATTTCTGAAGGAACACACTACTAAAATTCATTCAAGTGGCGACTCCTGTGGGGCACAATATGGTTTACAGCCTTAAACCTGCCTTAACTGAGAAAATATCAGCCTATCCTGAGACAGCCAGCTGAGGCTGTATTTTCGGCTTCCTGGACCCTATTTCACACATGTGACATCACTGGTACACCAGATGTAATCCTGAAACCTGTGCAATCAGATTTAGTGAGTGGCAGGTGATTTTTGGGCCAAGTTTCATGGTTACAGACCAATATTTAGTACTGGTTTGGGCTGATTTACATCTATTTTGGACCATTTTAACAGCATTATTCGGGTTAAATATTTTCTGTTCTGACATGTAATGCTCCAAATGTGCCTAAAATATCCCCCTTTATTGTTGAAACAAGCATGAAATTAAATTGGGGCTTCAGACTGGCAATATTGTGATATATCTGACATTCCCCAAATGAGGGGAGGCCAGGGGCCCCCCCACACCCCGAAAATGGAAATTCCTAATATGGCCCTCGAGTAGACCAGACCAATACAAGTTCATTCTCTGATATAAACTGAATTTTTTGTGAAAATTTCAGCAAGATTGATCAACTTTAAGAGGGGGTTTTGACTGATCTGGCATTTTATGACATCCTCGCCACCTACACTCCCTGGACCTGTACTTTGGACCAGATATGCATTTCTGAAGGAACACACTACTAAAATTCATTCAAGTGGCGACTCCTGTGGGGCACAATATGGTTTACAGCCTTAAACCTGCCTTAACTGAGAAAATATCAGCCTATCCTGAGACAGCCAGCTGAGGCTGTATTTTCGGCTTCCTGGACCCTATTTCACACATGTGACATCACTGGTACACCAGATGTAATCCTGAAACCTATGCAATCAGATTTAGTGAGTGGCAGGTGATTTTTGGGCCAAGTTTCATGGTTACAGACCAATATTTAGTACTGGTTTGGGCTGATTTACATCTATTTTGGACCATTTTAACAGCATTATTCGGGTTAAATATTTTCTGTTCAGACATGTAATGCTCCAAATGTGCCTAAAATATCCCCCTTTATTGTTGAAACAAGCATGAAATTAAATTGGGGCTTCAGACTGGCAATATTGTGATATATCTGACATTCCCCAAATGAGGGGAGGCCAGGGGCCCCCCCACACCCCGAAAATGGAAATTCCTAATATGGCCCTCGAGTAGACCAGACCAATACAAGTTCATTCTCTGATATAAACTGAATTTTTTGTGAAAATTTCAGCAAGATTGATCAACTTTAAGAGGTGGTTTTGACTGATCTGGCATTTTATGACATCCTCGCCACCTACACTCCCTGGACCTGTACTTTGGACCAGATATGCATTTCTGAAGGAACACACTACTAAAATTCATTCAAGTGGCGACTCCTGTGGGGCACAATATGGTTTACAGCCTTAAACCTGCCTTAACTGAGAAAATATCAGCCTATCCTGAGACAGCCAGCTGAGGCTGTATTTTCGGCTTCCTGGACCCTATTTCACACATGTGACATCACTGGTACACCAGATGTAATCCTGAAACCTGTGCAATCAGATTTAGTGAGTGGCAGGTGATTTTTGGGCCAAGTTTCATGGTTACAGACCAATATTTAGTACTGGTTTGGGCTGATTTACATCTATTTTGGACCATTTTAACAGCATTATTCGGGTTAAATATTTTCTGTTCTGACATGTAATGCTCCAAATGTGCCTAAAATATCCCCCTTTATTGTTGAAACAAGCATGAAATTAAATTGGGGCTTCAGACTGGCAATATTGTGATATATCTGACATTCCCCAAATGAGGGGAGGCCAGGGGCCCCCCCCACACCCCGAAAATGGAAATTCCTAATATGGCCCTCGAGTAGACCAGACCAATACAAGTTCATTCTCTGATATAAACTGAATTTTTTGTGAAAATTTCAGCAAGATTGATCAACTTTAAGAGGTGGTTTTGACTGATCTGGCATTTTATGACATCCTCGCCACCTACACTCCCTGGACCTGTACTTTGGACCAGATATGCATTTCTGAAGGAACACACTACTAAAATTCATTCAAGTGGCGACTCCTGTGGGGCACAATATGGTTTACAGCCTTAAACCTGCCTTAACTGAGAAAATATCAGCCTATCCTGAGACAGCCAGCTGAGGCTGTATTTTCGGCTTCCTGGACCCTATTTCACACATGTGACATCACTGGTACACCAGATGTAATCCTGAAACCTGTGCAATCAGATTTAGTGAGTGGCAGGTGATTTTTGGGCCAAGTTTCATGGTTACAGACCAATATTTAGTACTGGTTTGGGCTGATTTACATCTATTTTGGACCATTTTAACAGCATTATTCGGGTTAAATATTTTCTGTTCTGACATGTAATGCTCCAAATGTGCCTAAAATATCCCCCTTTATTGTTGAAACAAGCATGAAATTAAATTGGGGCTTCAGACTGGCAATATTGTGATATATCTGACATTCCCCAAATGAGGGGAGGCCAGGGGCCCCCCCACACCCCGAAAATGGAAATTCCTAATATGGCCCTCGAGTAGACCAGACCAATACAAGTTCATTCTCTGATATAAACTGAATTTTTTGTGAAAATTTCAGCAAGATTGATCAACTTTAAGAGGTGGTTTTGACTGATCTGGCATTTTATGACATCCTCGCCACCTACACTCCCTGGACCTGTACTTTGGACCAGATATGCATTTCTGAAGGAACACACTACTAAAATTCATTCAAGTGGCGACTCCTGTGGGGCACAATATGGTTTACAGCCTTAAACCTGCCTTAACTGAGAAAATATCAGCCTATCCTGAGACAGCCAGCTGAGGCTGTATTTTCGGCTTCCTGGACCCTATTTCACACATGTGACATCACTGGTACACCAGATGTAATCCTGAAACCTGTGCAATCAGATTTAGTGAGTGGCAGGTGATTTTTGGGCCAAGTTTCATGGTTACAGACCAATATTTAGTACTGGTTTGGGCTGATTTACATCTATTTTGGACCATTTTAACAGCATTATTCGGGTTAAATATTTTCTGTTCTGACATGTAATGCTCCAAATGTGCCTAAAATATCCCCCTTTATTGTTGAAACAAGCATGAAATTAAATTGGGGCTTCAGACTGGCAATATTGTGATATATCTGACATTCCCCAAATGAGGGGAGGCCAGGGGCCCCCCCACACCCCGAAAATGGAAATTCCTAATATGGCCCTCGAGTAGACCAGACCAATACAAGTTCATTCTCTGATATAAACTGAATTTTTTGTGAAAATTTCAGCAAGATTGATCAACTTTAAGAGGTGGTTTTGACTGATCTGGCATTTTATGACATCCTCGCCACCTACACTCCCTGGACCTGTACTTTGGACCAGATATGCATTTCTGAAGGAACACACTACTAAAATTCATTCAAGTGGCGACTCCTGTGGGGCACAATATGGTTTACAGCCTTAAACCTGCCTTAACTGAGAAAATATCAGCCTATCCTGAGACAGCCAGCTGAGGCTGTATTTTCGGCTTCCTGGACCCTATTTCACACATGTGACATCACTGGTACACCAGATGTAATCCTGAAACCTGTGCAATCAGATTTAGTGAGTGGCAGGTGATTTTTGGGCCAAGTTTCATGGTTACAGACCAATATTTAGTACTGGTTTGGGCTGATTTACATCTATTTTGGACCATTTTAACAGCATTATTCGGGTTAAATATTTTCTGTTCTGACATGTAATGCTCCAAATGTGCCTAAAATATCCCCCTTTATTGTTGAAACAAGCATGAAATTAAATTGGGGCTTCAGACTGGCAATATTGTGATATATCTGACATTCCCCAAATGAGGGGAGGCCAGGGGCCCCCCCACACCCCGAAAATGGAAATTCCTAATATGGCCCTCGAGTAGACCAGACCAATACAAGTTCATTCTCTGATATAAACTGAATTTTTTGTGAAAATTTCAGCAAGATTGATCAACTTTAAGAGGTGGTTTTGACTGATCTGGCATTTTATGACATCCTCGCCACCTACACTCCCTGGACCTGTACTTTGGACCAGATATGCATTTCTGAAGGAACACACTACTAAAATTCATTCAAGTGGCGACTCCTGTGGGGCACAATATGGTTTACAGCCTTAAACCTGCCTTAACTGAGAAAATATCAGCCTATCCTGAGACAGCCAGCTGAGGCTGTATTTTCGGCTTCTTGGACCCTATTTCACACATGTGACATCACTGGTACACCAGATGTAATCCTGAAACCTGTGCAATCAGATTTAGTGAGTGGCAGGTGATTTTTGGGCCAAGTTTCATGGTTACAGACCAATATTTAGTACTGGTTTGGGCTGATTTACATCTATTTTGGACCATTTTAACAGCATTATTCGGGTTAAATATTTTCTGTTCTGACATGTAATGCTCCAAATGTGCCTAAAATATCCCCCTTTATTGTTGAAACAAGCATGAAATTAAATTGGGGCTTCAGACTGGCAATATTGTGATATATCTGACATTCCCCAAATGAGGGGAGGCCAGGGGCCCCCCCACACCCCGAAAATGGAAATTCCTAATATGGCCCTCGAGTAGACCAGACCAATACAAGTTCATTCTCTGATATAAACTGAATTTTTTGTGAAAATTTCAGCAAGATTGATCAACTTTAAGAGGTGGTTTTGACTGATCTGGCATTTTATGACATCCTCGCCACCTACACTCCCTGGACCTGTACTTTGGACCAGATATGCATTTCTGAAGGAACACACTACTAAAATTCATTCAAGTGGCGACTCCTGTGGGGCACAATATGGTTTACAGCCTTAAACCTGCCTTAACTGAGAAAATATCAGCCTATCCTGAGACAGCCAGCTGAGGCTGTATTTTCGGCTTCCTGGACCCTATTTCACACATGTGACATCACTGGTACACCAGATGTAATCCTGAAACCTGTGCAATCAGATTTAGTGAGTGGCAGGTGATTTTTGGGCCAAGTTTCATGGTTACAGACCAATATTTAGTACTGGTTTGGGCTGATTTACATCTATTTTGGACCATTTTAACAGCATTATTCGGGTTAAATATTTTCTGTTCAGACATGTAATGCTCCAAATGTGCCTAAAATATCCCCCTTTATTGTTGAAACAAGCATGAAATTAAATTGGGTCTTCAGACTGGCAATATTGTGATATATCTGACATTCCCCAAATGAGGGGAGGCCAGGGGCCCCCACACCCCGAAAATGGAAATTCCTAATATGGCCCTCGAGTAGACCAGACCAATACAAGTTCATTCTCTGATATAAACTGAATTTTTTGTGAAAATTTCAGCAAGATTGATCAACTTTAAGAGGGGGTTTTGACTGATCTGGCATTTTATGACATCCTCGCCACCTACACTCCCTGGACCTGTACTTTGGACCAGATATGCATTTCTGAAGGAACACACTACTAAAATTCATTCAAGTGGCGACTCCTGTGGGGCACAATATGGTTTACAGCCTTAAACCTGCCTTAACTGAGAAAATATCAGCCTATCCTGAGACAGCCAGCTGAGGCTGTATTTTCGGCTTCCTGGACCCTATTTCACACATGTGACATCACTGGTACACCAGATGTAATCCTGAAACCTATGCAATCAGATTTAGTGAGTGGCAGGTGATTTTTGGGCCAAGTTTCATGGTTACAGACCAATATTTAGTACTGGTTTGGGCTGATTTACATCTATTTTGGACCATTTTAACAGCATTATTCGGGTTAAATATTTTCTGTTCAGACATGTAATGCTCCAAATGTGCCTAAAATATCCCCCTTTATTGTTGAAACAAGCATGAAATTAAATTGGGGCTTCAGACTGGCAATATTGTGATATATCTGACATTCCCCAAATGAGGGGAGGCCAGGGGCCCCCCCACACCCCGAAAATGGAAATTCCTAATATGGCCCTCGAGTAGACCAGACCAATACAAGTTCATTCTCTGATATAAACTGAATTTTTTGTGAAAATTTCAGCAAGATTGATCAACTTTAAGAGGTGGTTTTGACTGATCTGGCATTTTATGACATCCTCGCCACCTACACTCCCTGGACCTGTACTTTGGACCAGATATGCATTTCTGAAGGAACACACTACTAAAATTCATTCAAGTGGCGACTCCTGTGGGGCACAATATGGTTTACAGCCTTAAACCTGCCTTAACTGAGAAAATATCAGCCTATCCTGAGACAGCCAGCTGAGGCTGTATTTTCGGCTTCCTGGACCCTATTTCACACATGTGACATCACTGGTACACCAGATGTAATCCTGAAACCTGTGCAATCAGATTTAGTGAGTGGCAGGTGATTTTTGGGCCAAGTTTCATGGTTACAGACCAATATTTAGTACTGGTTTGGGCTGATTTACATCTATTTTGGACCATTTTAACAGCATTATTCGGGTTAAATATTTTCTGTTCTGACATGTAATGCTCCAAATGTGCCTAAAATATCCCCCTTTATTGTTGAAACAAGCATGAAATTAAATTGGGGCTTCAGACTGGCAATATTGTGATATATCTGACATTCCCCAAATGAGGGGAGGCCAGGGGCCCCCCCACACCCCGAAAATGGAAATTCCTAATATGGCCCTCGAGTAGACCAGACCAATACAAGTTCATTCTCTGATATAAACTGAATTTTTTGTGAAAATTTCAGCAAGATTGATCAACTTTAAGAGGTGGTTTTGACTGATCTGGCATTTTATGACATCCTCGCCACCTACACTCCCTGGACCTGTACTTTGGACCAGATATGCATTTCTGAAGGAACACACTACTAAAATTCATTCAAGTGGCGACTCCTGTGGGGCACAATATGGTTTACAGCCTTAAACCTGCCTTAACTGAGAAAATATCAGCCTATCCTGAGACAGCCAGCTGAGGCTGTATTTTCGGCTTCCTGGACCCTATTTCACACATGTGACATCACTGGTACACCAGATGTAATCCTGAAACCTGTGCAATCAGATTTAGTGAGTGGCAGGTGATTTTTGGGCCAAGTTTCATGGTTACAGACCAATATTTAGTACTGGTTTGGGCTGATTTACATCTATTTTGGACCATTTTAACAGCATTATTCGGGTTAAATATTTTCTGTTCTGACATGTAATGCTCCAAATGTGCCTAAAATATCCCCCTTTATTGTTGAAACAAGCATGAAATTAAATTGGGGCTTCAGACTGGCAATATTGTGATATATCTGACATTCCCCAAATGAGGGGAGGCCAGGGGCCCCCCCACACCCCGAAAATGGAAATTCCTAATATGGCCCTCGAGTAGACCAGACCAATACAAGTTCATTCTCTGATATAAACTGAATTTTTTGTGAAAATTTCAGCAAGATTGATCAACTTTAAGAGGTGGTTTTGACTGATCTGGCATTTTATGACATCCTCGCCACCTACACTCCCTGGACCTGTACTTTGGACCAGATATGCATTTCTGAAGGAACACACTACTAAAATTCATTCAAGTGGCGACTCCTGTGGGGCACAATATGGTTTACAGCCTTAAACCTGCCTTAACTGAGAAAATATCAGCCTATCCTGAGACAGCCAGCTGAGGCTGTATTTTCGGCTTCCTGGACCCTATTTCACACATGTGACATCACTGGTACACCAGATGTAATCCTGAAACCTGTGCAATCAGATTTAGTGAGTGGCAGGTGATTTTTGGGCCAAGTTTCATGGTTACAGACCAATATTTAGTACTGGTTTGGGCTGATTTACATCTATTTTGGACCATTTTAACAGCATTATTCGGGTTAAATATTTTCTGTTCTGACATGTAATGCTCCAAATGTGCCTAAAATATCCCCCTTTATTGTTGAAACAAGCATGAAATTAAATTGGGGCTTCAGACTGGCAATATTGTGATATATCTGACATTCCCCAAATGAGGGGAGGCCAGGGGCCCCCCCACACCCCGAAAATGGAAATTCCTAATATGGCCCTCGAGTAGACCAGACCAATACAAGTTCATTCTCTGATATAAACTGAATTTTTTGTGAAAATTTCAGCAAGATTGATCAACTTTAAGAGGTGGTTTTGACTGATCTGGCATTTTATGACATCCTCGCCACCTACACTCCCTGGACCTGTACTTTGGACCAGATATGCATTTCTGAAGGAACACACTACTAAAATTCATTCAAGTGGCGACTCCTGTGGGGCACAATATGGTTTACAGCCTTAAACCTGCCTTAACTGAGAAAATATCAGCCTATCCTGAGACAGCCAGCTGAGGCTGTATTTTCGGCTTCCTGGACCCTATTTCACACATGTGACATCACTGGTACACCAGATGTAATCCTGAAACCTGTGCAATCAGATTTAGTGAGTGGCAGGTGATTTTTGGGCCAAGTTTCATGGTTACAGACCAATATTTAGTACTGGTTTGGGCTGATTTACATCTATTTTGGACCATTTTAACAGCATTATTCGGGTTAAATATTTTCTGTTCTGACATGTAATGCTCCAAATGTGCCTAAAATATCCCCCTTTATTGTTGAAACAAGCATGAAATTAAATTGGGGCTTCAGACTGGCAATATTGTGATATATCTGACATTCCCCAAATGAGGGGAGGCCAGGGGCCCCCCCACACCCCGAAAATGGAAATTCCTAATATGGCCCTCGAGTAGACCAGACCAATACAAGTTCATTCTCTGATATAAACTGAATTTTTTGTGAAAATTTCAGCAAGATTGATCAACTTTAAGAGGTGGTTTTGACTGATCTGGCATTTTATGACATCCTCGCCACCTACACTCCCTGGACCTGTACTTTGGACCAGATATGCATTTCTGAAGGAACACACTACTAAAATTCATTCAAGTGGCGACTCCTGTGGGGCACAATATGGTTTACAGCCTTAAACCTGCCTTAACTGAGAAAATATCAGCCTATCCTGAGACAGCCAGCTGAGGCTGTATTTTCGGCTTCCTGGACCCTATTTCACACATGTGACATCACTGGTACACCAGATGTAATCCTGAAACCTGTGCAATCAGATTTAGTGAGTGGCAGGTGATTTTTGGGCCAAGTTTCATGGTTACAGACCAATATTTAGTACTGGTTTGGGCTGATTTACATCTATTTTGGACCATTTTAACAGCATTATTCGGGTTAAATATTTTCTGTTCTGACATGTAATGCTCCAAATGTGCCTAAAATATCCCCCTTTATTGTTGAAACAAGCATGAAATTAAATTGGGGCTTCAGACTGGCAATATTGTGATATATCTGACATTCCCCAAATGAGGGGAGGCCAGGGGCCCCCCACACCCCGAAAATGGAAATTCCTAATATGGCCCTCGAGTAGACCAGACCAATACAAGTTCATTCTCTGATATAAACTGAATTTTTTGTGAAAATTTCAGCAAGATTGATCAACTTTAAGAGGTGGTTTTGACTGATCTGGCATTTTATGACATCCTCGCCACCTACACTCCCTGGACCTGTACTTTGGACCAGATATGCATTTCTGAAGGAACACACTACTAAAATTCATTCAAGTGGCGACTCCTGTGGGGCACAATATGGTTTACAGCCTTAAACCTGCCTTAACTGAGAAAATATCAGCCTATCCTGAGACAGCCAGCTGAGGCTGTATTTTCGGCTTCCTGGACCCTATTTCACACATGTGACATCACTGGTACACCAGATGTAATCCTGAAACCTGTGCAATCAGATTTAGTGAGTGGCAGGTGATTTTTGGGCCAAGTTTCATGGTTACAGACCAATATTTAGTACTGGTTTGGGCTGATTTACATCTATTTTGGACCATTTTAACAGCATTATTCGGGTTAAATATTTTCTGTTCTGACATGTAATGCTCCAAATGTGCCTAAAATATCCCCCTTTATTGTTGAAACAAGCATGAAATTAAATTGGGGCTTCAGACTGGCAATATTGTGATATATCTGACATTCCCCAAATGAGGGGAGGCCAGGGGCCCCCCCACACCCCGAAAATGGAAATTCCTAATATGGCCCTCGAGTAGACCAGACCAATACAAGTTCATTCTCTGATATAAACTGAATTTTTTGTGAAAATTTCAGCAAGATTGATCAACTTTAAGAGGTGGTTTTGACTGATCTGGCATTTTATGACATCCTCGCCACCTACACTCCCTGGACCTGTACTTTGGACCAGATATGCATTTCTGAAGGAACACACTACTAAAATTCATTCAAGTGGCGACTCCTGTGGGGCACAATATGGTTTACAGCCTTAAACCTGCCTTAACTGAGAAAATATCAGCCTATCCTGAGACAGCCAGCTGAGGCTGTATTTTCGGCTTCCTGGACCCTATTTCACACATGTGACATCACTGGTACACCAGATGTAATCCTGAAACCTGTGCAATCAGATTTAGTGAGTGGCAGGTGATTTTTGGGCCAAGTTTCATGGTTACAGACCAATATTTAGTACTGGTTTGGGCTGATTTACATCTATTTTGGACCATTTTAACAGCATTATTCGGGTTAAATATTTTCTGTTCTGACATGTAATGCTCCAAATGTGCCTAAAATATCCCCCTTTATTGTTGAAACAAGCATGAAATTAAATTGGGGCTTCAGACTGGCAATATTGTGATATATCTGACATTCCCCAAATGAGGGGAGGCCAGGGGCCCCCCCACACCCCGAAAATGGAAATTCCTAATATGGCCCTCGAGTAGACCAGACCAATACAAGTTCATTCTCTGATATAAACTGAATTTTTTGTGAAAATTTCAGCAAGATTGATCAACTTTAAGAGGTGGTTTTGACTGATCTGGCATTTTATGACATCCTCGCCACCTACACTCCCTGGACCTGTACTTTGGACCAGATATGCATTTCTGAAGGAACACACTACTAAAATTCATTCAAGTGGCGACTCCTGTGGGGCACAATATGGTTTACAGCCTTAAACCTGCCTTAACTGAGAAAATATCAGCCTATCCTGAGACAGCCAGCTGAGGCTGTATTTTCGGCTTCCTGGACCCTATTTCACACATGTGACATCACTGGTACACCAGATGTAATCCTGAAACCTGTGCAATCAGATTTAGTGAGTGGCAGGTGATTTTTGGGCCAAGTTTCATGGTTACAGACCAATATTTAGTACTGGTTTGGGCTGATTTACATCTATTTTGGACCATTTTAACAGCATTATTCGGGTTAAATATTTTCTGTTCAGACATGTAATGCTCCAAATGTGCCTAAAATATCCCCCTTTATTGTTGAAACAAGCATGAAATTAAATTGGGGCTTCAGACTGGCAATATTGTGATATATCTGACATTCCCCAAATGAGGGGAGGCCAGGGGCCCCCCACACCCCGAAAATGGAAATTCCTAATATGGCCCTCGAGTAGACCAGACCAATACAAGTTCATTCTCTGATATAAACTGAATTTTTTGTGAAAATTTCAGCAAGATTGATCAACTTTAAGAGGGGGTTTTGACTGATCTGGCATTTTATGACATCCTCGCCACCTACACTCCCTGGACCTGTACTTTGGACCAGATATGCATTTCTGAAGGAACACACTACTAAAATTCATTCAAGTGGCGACTCCTGTGGGGCACAATATGGTTTACAGCCTTAAACCTGCCTTAACTGAGAAAATATCAGCCTATCCTGAGACAGCCAGCTGAGGCTGTATTTTCGGCTTCCTGGACCCTATTTCACACATGTGACATCACTGGTACACCAGATGTAATCCTGAAACCTATGCAATCAGATTTAGTGAGTGGCAGGTGATTTTTGGGCCAAGTTTCATGGTTACAGACCAATATTTAGTACTGGTTTGGGCTGATTTACATCTATTTTGGACCATTTTAACAGCATTATTCGGGATAAATATTTTCTGTTCAGACATGTAATGCTCCAAATGTGCCTAAAATATCCCCCTTTATTGTTGAAACAAGCATGAAATTAAATTGGGGCTTCAGACTGGCAATATTGTGATATATCTGACATTCCCCAAATGAGGGGAGGCCAGGGGCCCCCCCACACCCCGAAAATGGAAATTCCTAATATGGCCCTCGAGTAGACCAGACCAATACAAGTTCATTCTCTGATATAAACTGAATTTTTTGTGAAAATTTCAGCAAGATTGATCAACTTTAAGAGGTGGTTTTGACTGATCTGGCATTTTATGACATCCTCGCCACCTACACTCCCTGGACCTGTACTTTGGACCAGATATGCATTTCTGAAGGAACACACTACTAAAATTCATTCAAGTGGCGACTCCTGTGGGGCACAATATGGTTTACAGCCTTAAACCTGCCTTAACTGAGAAAATATCAGCCTATCCTGAGACAGCCAGCTGAGGCTGTATTTTCGGCTTCCTGGACCCTATTTCACACATGTGACATCACTGGTACACCAGATGTAATCCTGAAACCTGTGCAATCAGATTTAGTGAGTGGCAGGTGATTTTTGGGCCAAGTTTCATGGTTACAGACCAATATTTAGTACTGGTTTGGGCTGATTTACATCTATTTTGGACCATTTTAACAGCATTATTCGGGTTAAATATTTTCTGTTCTGACATGTAATGCTCCAAATGTGCCTAAAATATCCCCCTTTATTGTTGAAACAAGCATGAAATTAAATTGGGGCTTCAGACTGGCAATATTGTGATATATCTGACATTCCCCAAATGAGGGGAGGCCAGGGGCCCCCCCACACCCCGAAAATGGAAATTCCTAATATGGCCCTCGAGTAGACCAGACCAATACAAGTTCATTCTCTGATATAAACTGAATTTTTTGTGAAAATTTCAGCAAGATTGATCAACTTTAAGAGGTGGTTTTGACTGATCTGGCATTTTATGACATCCTCGCCACCTACACTCCCTGGACCTGTACTTTGGACCAGATATGCATTTCTGAAGGAACACACTACTAAAATTCATTCAAGTGGCGACTCCTGTGGGGCACAATATGGTTTACAGCCTTAAACCTGCCTTAACTGAGAAAATATCAGCCTATCCTGAGACAGCCAGCTGAGGCTGTATTTTCGGCTTCCTGGACCCTATTTCACACATGTGACATCACTGGTACACCAGATGTAATCCTGAAACCTGTGCAATCAGATTTAGTGAGTGGCAGGTGATTTTTGGGCCAAGTTTCATGGTTACAGACCAATATTTAGTACTGGTTTGGGCTGATTTACATCTATTTTGGACCATTTTAACAGCATTATTCGGGTTAAATATTTTCTGTTCAGACATGTAATGCTCCAAATGTGCCTAAAATATCCCCCTTTATTGTTGAAACAAGCATGAAATTAAATTGGGGCTTCAGACTGGCAATATTGTGATATATCTGACATTCCCCAAATGAGGGGAGGCCAGGGGCCCCCCACACCCCGAAAATGGAAATTCCTAATATGGCCCTCGAGTAGACCAGACCAATACAAGTTCATTCTCTGATATAAACTGAATTTTTTGTGAAAATTTCAGCAAGATTGATCAACTTTAAGAGGGGGTTTTGACTGATCTGGCATTTTATGACATCCTCGCCACCTACACTCCCTGGACCTGTACTTTGGACCAGATATGCATTTCTGAAGGAACACACTACTAAAATTCATTCAAGTGGCGACTCCTGTGGGGCACAATATGGTTTACAGCCTTAAACCTGCCTTAACTGAGAAAATATCAGCCTATCCTGAGACAGCCAGCTGAGGCTGTATTTTCGGCTTCCTGGACCCTATTTCACACATGTGACATCACTGGTACACCAGATGTAATCCTGAAACCTATGCAATCAGATTTAGTGAGTGGCAGGTGATTTTTGGGCCAAGTTTCATGGTTACAGACCAATATTTAGTACTGGTTTGGGCTGATTTACATCTATTTTGGACCATTTTAACAGCATTATTCGGGATAAATATTTTCTGTTCAGACATGTAATGCTCCAAATGTGCCTAAAATATCCCCCTTTATTGTTGAAACAAGCATGAAATTAAATTGGGGCTTCAGACTGGCAATATTGTGATATATCTGACATTCCCCAAATGAGGGGAGGCCAGGGGCCCCCCCACACCCCGAAAATGGAAATTCCTAATATGGCCCTCGAGTAGACCAGACCAATACAAGTTCATTCTCTGATATAAACTGAATTTTTTGTGAAAATTTCAGCAAGATTGATCAACTTTAAGAGGTGGTTTTGACTGATCTGGCATTTTATGACATCCTCGCCACCTACACTCCCTGGACCTGTACTTTGGACCAGATATGCATTTCTGAAGGAACACACTACTAAAATTCATTCAAGTGGCGACTCCTGTGGGGCACAATATGGTTTACAGCCTTAAACCTGCCTTAACTGAGAAAATATCAGCCTATCCTGAGACAGCCAGCTGAGGCTGTATTTTCGGCTTCCTGGACCCTATTTCACACATGTGACATCACTGGTACACCAGATGTAATCCTGAAACCTGTGCAATCAGATTTAGTGAGTGGCAGGTGATTTTTGGGCCAAGTTTCATGGTTACAGACCAATATTTAGTACTGGTTTGGGCTGATTTACATCTATTTTGGACCATTTTAACAGCATTATTCGGGTTAAATATTTTCTGTTCTGACATGTAATGCTCCAAATGTGCCTAAAATATCCCCCTTTATTGTTGAAACAAGCATGAAATTAAATTGGGGCTTCAGACTGGCAATATTGTGATATATCTGACATTCCCCAAATGAGGGGAGGCCAGGGGCCCCCCCACACCCCGAAAATGGAAATTCCTAATATGGCCCTCGAGTAGACCAGACCAATACAAGTTCATTCTCTGATATAAACTGAATTTTTTGTGAAAATTTCAGCAAGATTGATCAACTTTAAGAGGTGGTTTTGACTGATCTGGCATTTTATGACATCCTCGCCACCTACACTCCCTGGACCTGTACTTTGGACCAGATATGCATTTCTGAAGGAACACACTACTAAAATTCATTCAAGTGGCGACTCCTGTGGGGCACAATATGGTTTACAGCCTTAAACCTGCCTTAACTGAGAAAATATCAGCCTATCCTGAGACAGCCAGCTGAGGCTGTATTTTCGGCTTCCTGGACCCTATTTCACACATGTGACATCACTGGTACACCAGATGTAATCCTGAAACCTGTGCAATCAGATTTAGTGAGTGGCAGGTGATTTTTGGGCCAAGTTTCATGGTTACAGACCAATATTTAGTACTGGTTTGGGCTGATTTACATCTATTTTGGACCATTTTAACAGCATTATTCGGGTTAAATATTTTCTGTTCTGACATGTAATGCTCCAAATGTGCCTAAAATATCCCCCTTTATTGTTGAAACAAGCATGAAATTAAATTGGGGCTTCAGACTGGCAATATTGTGATATATCTGACATTCCCCAAATGAGGGGAGGCCAGGGGCCCCCCCACACCCCGAAAATGGAAATTCCTAATATGGCCCTCGAGTAGACCAGACCAATACAAGTTCATTCTCTGATATAAACTGAATTTTTTGTGAAAATTTCAGCAAGATTGATCAACTTTAAGAGGTGGTTTTGACTGATCTGGCATTTTATGACATCCTCGCCACCTACACTCCCTGGACCTGTACTTTGGACCAGATATGCATTTCTGAAGGAACACACTACTAAAATTCATTCAAGTGGCGACTCCTGTGGGGCACAATATGGTTTACAGCCTTAAACCTGCCTTAACTGAGAAAATATCAGCCTATCCTGAGACAGCCAGCTGAGGCTGTATTTTCGGCTTCCTGGACCCTATTTCACACATGTGACATCACTGGTACACCAGATGTAATCCTGAAACCTGTGCAATCAGATTTAGTGAGTGGCAGGTGATTTTTGGGCCAAGTTTCATGGTTACAGACCAATATTTAGTACTGGTTTGGGCTGATTTACATCTATTTTGGACCATTTTAACAGCATTATTCGGGTTAAATATTTTCTGTTCTGACATGTAATGCTCCAAATGTGCCTAAAATATCCCCCTTTATTGTTGAAACAAGCATGAAATTAAATTGGGGCTTCAGACTGGCAATATTGTGATATATCTGACATTCCCCAAATGAGGGGAGGCCAGGGGCCCCCCCACACCCCGAAAATGGAAATTCCTAATATGGCCCTCGAGTAGACCAGACCAATACAAGTTCATTCTCTGATATAAACTGAATTTTTTGTGAAAATTTCAGCAAGATTGATCAACTTTAAGAGGTGGTTTTGACTGATCTGGCATTTTATGACATCCTCGCCACCTACACTCCCTGGACCTGTACTTTGGACCAGATATGCATTTCTGAAGGAACACACTACTAAAATTCATTCAAGTGGCGACTCCTGTGGGGCACAATATGGTTTACAGCCTTAAACCTGCCTTAACTGAGAAAATATCAGCCTATCCTGAGACAGCCAGCTGAGGCTGTATTTTCGGCTTCCTGGACCCTATTTCACACATGTGACATCACTGGTACACCAGATGTAATCCTGAAACCTGTGCAATCAGATTTAGTGAGTGGCAGGTGATTTTTGGGCCAAGTTTCATGGTTACAGACCAATATTTAGTACTGGTTTGGGCTGATTTACATCTATTTTGGACCATTTTAACAGCATTATTCGGGTTAAATATTTTCTGTTCTGACATGTAATGCTCCAAATGTGCCTAAAATATCCCCCTTTATTGTTGAAACAAGCATGAAATTAAATTGGGGCTTCAGACTGGCAATATTGTGATATATCTGACATTCCCCAAATGAGGGGAGGCCAGGGGCCCCCCCACACCCCGAAAATGGAAATTCCTAATATGGCCCTCGAGTAGACCAGACCAATACAAGTTCATTCTCTGATATAAACTGAATTTTTTGTGAAAATTTCAGCAAGATTGATCAACTTTAAGAGGTGGTTTTGACTGATCTGGCATTTTATGACATCCTCGCCACCTACACTCCCTGGACCTGTACTTTGGACCAGATATGCATTTCTGAAGGAACACACTACTAAAATTCATTCAAGTGGCGACTCCTGTGGGGCACAATATGGTTTACAGCCTTAAACCTGCCTTAACTGAGAAAATATCAGCCTATCCTGAGACAGCCAGCTGAGGCTGTATTTTCGGCTTCCTGGACCCTATTTCACACATGTGACATCACTGGTACACCAGATGTAATCCTGAAACCTGTGCAATCAGATTTAGTGAGTGGCAGGTGATTTTTGGGCCAAGTTTCATGGTTACAGACCAATATTTAGTACTGGTTTGGGCTGATTTACATCTATTTTGGACCATTTTAACAGCATTATTCGGGTTAAATATTTTCTGTTCAGACATGTAATGCTCCAAATGTGCCTAAAATATCCCCCTTTATTGTTGAAACAAGCATGAAATTAAATTGGGGCTTCAGACTGGCAATATTGTGATATATCTGACATTCCCCAAATGAGGGGAGGCCAGGGGCCCCCCACACCCCGAAAATGGAAATTCCTAATATGGCCCTCGAGTAGACCAGACCAATACAAGTTCATTCTCTGATATAAACTGAATTTTTTGTGAAAATTTCAGCAAGATTGATCAACTTTAAGAGGGGGTTTTGACTGATCTGGCATTTTATGACATCCTCGCCACCTACACTCCCTGGACCTGTACTTTGGACCAGATATGCATTTCTGAAGGAACACACTACTAAAATTCATTCAAGTGGCGACTCCTGTGGGGCACAATATGGTTTACAGCCTTAAACCTGCCTTAACTGAGAAAATATCAGCCTATCCTGAGACAGCCAGCTGAGGCTGTATTTTCGGCTTCCTGGACCCTATTTCACACATGTGACATCACTGGTACACCAGATGTAATCCTGAAACCTATGCAATCAGATTTAGTGAGTGGCAGGTGATTTTTGGGCCAAGTTTCATGGTTACAGACCAATATTTAGTACTGGTTTGGGCTGATTTACATCTATTTTGGACCATTTTAACAGCATTATTCGGGATAAATATTTTCTGTTCAGACATGTAATGCTCCAAATGTGCCTAAAATATCCCCCTTTATTGTTGAAACAAGCATGAAATTAAATTGGGGCTTCAGACTGGCAATATTGTGATATATCTGACATTCCCCAAATGAGGGGAGGCCAGGGGCCCCCCCACACCCCGAAAATGGAAATTCCTAATATGGCCCTCGAGTAGACCAGACCAATACAAGTTCATTCTCTGATATAAACTGAATTTTTTGTGAAAATTTCAGCAAGATTGATCAACTTTAAGAGGTGGTTTTGACTGATCTGGCATTTTATGACATCCTCGCCACCTACACTCCCTGGACCTGTACTTTGGACCAGATATGCATTTCTGAAGGAACACACTACTAAAATTCATTCAAGTGGCGACTCCTGTGGGGCACAATATGGTTTACAGCCTTAAACCTGCCTTAACTGAGAAAATATCAGCCTATCCTGAGACAGCCAGCTGAGGCTGTATTTTCGGCTTCCTGGACCCTATTTCACACATGTGACATCACTGGTACACCAGATGTAATCCTGAAACCTGTGCAATCAGATTTAGTGAGTGGCAGGTGATTTTTGGGCCAAGTTTCATGGTTACAGACCAATATTTAGTACTGGTTTGGGCTGATTTACATCTATTTTGGACCATTTTAACAGCATTATTCGGGTTAAATATTTTCTGTTCTGACATGTAATGCTCCAAATGTGCCTAAAATATCCCCCTTTATTGTTGAAACAAGCATGAAATTAAATTGGGGCTTCAGACTGGCAATATTGTGATATATCTGACATTCCCCAAATGAGGGGAGGCCAGGGGCCCCCCCACACCCCGAAAATGGAAATTCCTAATATGGCCCTCGAGTAGACCAGACCAATACAAGTTCATTCTCTGATATAAACTGAATTTTTTGTGAAAATTTCAGCAAGATTGATCAACTTTAAGAGGTGGTTTTGACTGATCTGGCATTTTATGACATCCTCGCCACCTACACTCCCTGGACCTGTACTTTGGACCAGATATGCATTTCTGAAGGAACACACTACTAAAATTCATTCAAGTGGCGACTCCTGTGGGGCACAATATGGTTTACAGCCTTAAACCTGCCTTAACTGAGAAAATATCAGCCTATCCTGAGACAGCCAGCTGAGGCTGTATTTTCGGCTTCCTGGACCCTATTTCACACATGTGACATCACTGGTACACCAGATGTAATCCTGAAACCTGTGCAATCAGATTTAGTGAGTGGCAGGTGAGTTTCATGGTTACAGACCAATATTTAGTACTGGTTTGGGCTGATTTACATCTATTTTGGACCATTTTAACAGCATTATTCGGGTTAAATATTTTCTGTTCAGACATGTAATGCTCCAAATGTGCCTAAAATATCCCCCTTTATTGTTGAAACAAGCATGAAATTAAATTGGGGCTTCAGACTGGCAATATTGTGATATATCTGACATTCCCCAAATGAGGGGAGGCCAGGGGCCCCCCACACCCCGAAAATGGAAATTCCTAATATGGCCCTCGAGTAGACCAGACCAATACAAGTTCATTCTCTGATATAAACTGAATTTTTTGTGAAAATTTCAGCAAGATTGATCAACTTTAAGAGGGGGTTTTGACTGATCTGGCATTTTATGACATCCTCGCCACCTACACTCCCTGGACCTGTACTTTGGACCAGATATGCATTTCTGAAGGAACACACTACTAAAATTCATTCAAGTGGCGACTCCTGTGGGGCACAATATGGTTTACAGCCTTAAACCTGCCTTAACTGAGAAAATATCAGCCTATCCTGAGACAGCCAGCTGAGGCTGTATTTTCGGCTTCCTGGACCCTATTTCACACATGTGACATCACTGGTACACCAGATGTAATCCTGAAACCTATGCAATCAGATTTAGTGAGTGGCAGGTGATTTTTGGGCCAAGTTTCATGGTTACAGACCAATATTTAGTACTGGTTTGGGCTGATTTACATCTATTTTGGACCATTTTAACAGCATTATTCGGGATAAATATTTTCTGTTCAGACATGTAATGCTCCAAATGTGCCTAAAATATCCCCCTTTATTGTTGAAACAAGCATGAAATTAAATTGGGGCTTCAGACTGGCAATATTGTGATATATCTGACATTCCCCAAATGAGGGGAGGCCAGGGGCCCCCCCACACCCCGAAAATGGAAATTCCTAATATGGCCCTCGAGTAGACCAGACCAATACAAGTTCATTCTCTGATATAAACTGAATTTTTTGTGAAAATTTCAGCAAGATTGATCAACTTTAAGAGGTGGTTTTGACTGATCTGGCATTTTATGACATCCTCGCCACCTACACTCCCTGGACCTGTACTTTGGACCAGATATGCATTTCTGAAGGAACACACTACTAAAATTCATTCAAGTGGCGACTCCTGTGGGGCACAATATGGTTTACAGCCTTAAACCTGCCTTAACTGAGAAAATATCAGCCTATCCTGAGACAGCCAGCTGAGGCTGTATTTTCGGCTTCCTGGACCCTATTTCACACATGTGACATCACTGGTACACCAGATGTAATCCTGAAACCTGTGCAATCAGATTTAGTGAGTGGCAGGTGATTTTTGGGCCAAGTTTCATGGTTACAGACCAATATTTAGTACTGGTTTGGGCTGATTTACATCTATTTTGGACCATTTTAACAGCATTATTCGGGTTAAATATTTTCTGTTCTGACATGTAATGCTCCAAATGTGCCTAAAATATCCCCCTTTATTGTTGAAACAAGCATGAAATTAAATTGGGGCTTCAGACTGGCAATATTGTGATATATCTGACATTCCCCAAATGAGGGGAGGCCAGGGGCCCCCCCACACCCCGAAAATGGAAATTCCTAATATGGCCCTCGAGTAGACCAGACCAATACAAGTTCATTCTCTGATATAAACTGAATTTTTTGTGAAAATTTCAGCAAGATTGATCAACTTTAAGAGGTGGTTTTGACTGATCTGGCATTTTATGACATCCTCGCCACCTACACTCCCTGGACCTGTACTTTGGACCAGATATGCATTTCTGAAGGAACACACTACTAAAATTCATTCAAGTGGCGACTCCTGTGGGGCACAATATGGTTTACAGCCTTAAACCTGCCTTAACTGAGAAAATATCAGCCTATCCTGAGACAGCCAGCTGAGGCTGTATTTTCGGCTTCCTGGACCCTATTTCACACATGTGACATCACTGGTACACCAGATGTAATCCTGAAACCTGTGCAATCAGATTTAGTGAGTGGCAGGTGAGTTTCATGGTTACAGACCAATATTTAGTACTGGTTTGGGCTGATTTACATCTATTTTGGACCATTTTAACAGCATTATTCGGGTTAAATATTTTCTGTTCAGACATGTAATGCTCCAAATGTGCCTAAAATATCCCCCTTTATTGTTGAAACAAGCATGAAATTAAATTGGGGCTTCAGACTGGCAATATTGTGATATATCTGACATTCCCCAAATGAGGGGAGGCCAGGGGCCCCCCCACACCCCGAAAATGGAAATTCCTAATATGGCCCTCGAGTAGACCAGACCAATACAAGTTCATTCTCTGATATAAACTGAATTTTTTGTGAAAATTTCAGCAAGATTGATCAACTTTAAGAGGTGGTTTTGACTGATCTGGCATTTTATGACATCCTCGCCACCTACACTCCCTGGACCTGTACTTTGGACCAGATATGCATTTCTGAAGGAACACACTACTAAAATTCATTCAAGTGGCGACTCCTGTGGGGCACAATATGGTTTACAGCCTTAAACCTGCCTTAACTGAGAAAATATCAGCCTATCCTGAGACAGCCAGCTGAGGCTGTATTTTCGGCTTCCTGGACCCTATTTCACACATGTGACATCACTGGTACACCAGATGTAATCCTGAAACCTGTGCAATCAGATTTAGTGAGTGGCAGGTGAGTTTCATGGTTACAGACCAATATTTAGTACTGGTTTGGGCTGATTTACATCTATTTTGGACCATTTTAACAGCATTATTCGGGTTAAATATTTTCTGTTCAGACATGTAATGCTCCAAATGTGCCTAAAATATCCCCCTTTATTGTTGAAACAAGCATGAAATTAAATTGGGGCTTCAGACTGGCAATATTGTGATATATCTGACATTCCCCAAATGAGGGGAGGCCAGGGGCCCCCCACACCCCGAAAATGGAAATTCCTAATATGGCCCTCGAGTAGACCAGACCAATACAAGTTCATTCTCTGATATAAACTGAATTTTTTGTGAAAATTTCAGCAAGATTGATCAACTTTAAGAGGGGGTTTTGACTGATCTGGCATTTTATGACATCCTCGCCACCTACACTCCCTGGACCTGTACTTTGGACCAGATATGCATTTCTGAAGGAACACACTACTAAAATTCATTCAAGTGGCGACTCCTGTGGGGCACAATATGGTTTACAGCCTTAAACCTGCCTTAACTGAGAAAATATCAGCCTATCCTGAGACAGCCAGCTGAGGCTGTATTTTCGGCTTCCTGGACCCTATTTCACACATGTGACATCACTGGTACACCAGATGTAATCCTGAAACCTGTGCAATCAGATTTAGTGAGTGGCAGGTGATTTTTGGGCCAAGTTTCATGGTTACAGACCAATATTTAGTACTGGTTTGGGCTGATTTACATCTATTTTGGACCATTTTAACAGCATTATTCGGGTTAAATATTTTCTGTTCTGACATGTAATGCTCCAAATGTGCCTAAAATATCCCCCTTTATTGTTGAAACAAGCATGAAATTAAATTGGGGCTTCAGACTGGCAATATTGTGATATATCTGACATTCCCCAAATGAGGGGAGGCCAGGGGCCCCCCCACACCCCGAAAATGGAAATTCCTAATATGGCCCTCGAGTAGACCAGACCAATACAAGTTCATTCTCTGATATAAACTGAATTTTTTGTGAAAATTTCAGCAAGATTGATCAACTTTAAGAGGTGGTTTTGACTGATCTGGCATTTTATGACATCCTCGCCACCTACACTCCCTGGACCTGTACTTTGGACCAGATATGCATTTCTGAAGGAACACACTACTAAAATTCATTCAAGTGGCGACTCCTGTGGGGCACAATATGGTTTACAGCCTTAAACCTGCCTTAACTGAGAAAATATCAGCCTATCCTGAGACAGCCAGCTGAGGCTGTATTTTCGGCTTCCTGGACCCTATTTCACACATGTGACATCACTGGTACACCAGATGTAATCCTGAAACCTGTGCAATCAGATTTAGTGAGTGGCAGGTGAGTTTCATGGTTACAGACCAATATTTAGTACTGGTTTGGGCTGATTTACATCTATTTTGGACCATTTTAACAGCATTATTCGGGTTAAATATTTTCTGTTCAGACATGTAATGCTCCAAATGTGCCTAAAATATCCCCCTTTATTGTTGAAACAAGCATGAAATTAAATTGGGGCTTCAGACTGGCAATATTGTGATATATCTGACATTCCCCAAATGAGGGGAGGCCAGGGGCCCCCCACACCCCGAAAATGGAAATTCCTAATATGGCCCTCGAGTAGACCAGACCAATACAAGTTCATTCTCTGATATAAACTGAATTTTTTGTGAAAATTTCAGCAAGATTGATCAACTTTAAGAGGGGGTTTTGACTGATCTGGCATTTTATGACATCCTCGCCACCTACACTCCCTGGACCTGTACTTTGGACCAGATATGCATTTCTGAAGGAACACACTACTAAAATTCATTCAAGTGGCGACTCCTGTGGGGCACAATATGGTTTACAGCCTTAAACCTGCCTTAACTGAGAAAATATCAGCCTATCCTGAGACAGCCAGCTGAGGCTGTATTTTCGGCTTCCTGGACCCTATTTCACACATGTGACATCACTGGTACACCAGATGTAATCCTGAAACCTATGCAATCAGATTTAGTGAGTGGCAGGTGATTTTTGGGCCAAGTTTCATGGTTACAGACCAATATTTAGTACTGGTTTGGGCTGATTTACATCTATTTTGGACCATTTTAACAGCATTATTCGGGATAAATATTTTCTGTTCAGACATGTAATGCTCCAAATGTGCCTAAAATATCCCCCTTTATTGTTGAAACAAGCATGAAATTAAATTGGGGCTTCAGACTGGCAATATTGTGATATATCTGACATTCCCCAAATGAGGGGAGGCCAGGGGCCCCCCCACACCCCGAAAATGGAAATTCCTAATATGGCCCTCGAGTAGACCAGACCAATACAAGTTCATTCTCTGATATAAACTGAATTTTTTGTGAAAATTTCAGCAAGATTGATCAACTTTAAGAGGTGGTTTTGACTGATCTGGCATTTTATGACATCCTCGCCACCTACACTCCCTGGACCTGTACTTTGGACCAGATATGCATTTCTGAAGGAACACACTACTAAAATTCATTCAAGTGGCGACTCCTGTGGGGCACAATATGGTTTACAGCCTTAAACCTGCCTTAACTGAGAAAATATCAGCCTATCCTGAGACAGCCAGCTGAGGCTGTATTTTCGGCTTCCTGGACCCTATTTCACACATGTGACATCACTGGTACACCAGATGTAATCCTGAAACCTGTGCAATCAGATTTAGTGAGTGGCAGGTGATTTTTGGGCCAAGTTTCATGGTTACAGACCAATATTTAGTACTGGTTTGGGCTGATTTACATCTATTTTGGACCATTTTAACAGCATTATTCGGGTTAAATATTTTCTGTTCTGACATGTAATGCTCCAAATGTGCCTAAAATATCCCCCTTTATTGTTGAAACAAGCATGAAATTAAATTGGGGCTTCAGACTGGCAATATTGTGATATATCTGACATTCCCCAAATGAGGGGAGGCCAGGGGCCCCCCCACACCCCGAAAATGGAAATTCCTAATATGGCCCTCGAGTAGACCAGACCAATACAAGTTCATTCTCTGATATAAACTGAATTTTTTGTGAAAATTTCAGCAAGATTGATCAACTTTAAGAGGTGGTTTTGACTGATCTGGCATTTTATGACATCCTCGCCACCTACACTCCCTGGACCTGTACTTTGGACCAGATATGCATTTCTGAAGGAACACACTACTAAAATTCATTCAAGTGGCGACTCCTGTGGGGCACAATATGGTTTACAGCCTTAAACCTGCCTTAACTGAGAAAATATCAGCCTATCCTGAGACAGCCAGCTGAGGCTGTATTTTCGGCTTCCTGGACCCTATTTCACACATGTGACATCACTGGTACACCAGATGTAATCCTGAAACCTGTGCAATCAGATTTAGTGAGTGGCAGGTGAGTTTCATGGTTACAGACCAATATTTAGTACTGGTTTGGGCTGATTTACATCTATTTTGGACCATTTTAACAGCATTATTCGGGTTAAATATTTTCTGTTCAGACATGTAATGCTCCAAATGTGCCTAAAATATCCCCCTTTATTGTTGAAACAAGCATGAAATTAAATTGGGGCTTCAGACTGGCAATATTGTGATATATCTGACATTCCCCAAATGAGGGGAGGCCAGGGGCCCCCCCACACCCCGAAAATGGAAATTCCTAATATGGCCCTCGAGTAGACCAGACCAATACAAGTTCATTCTCTGATATAAACTGAATTTTTTGTGAAAATTTCAGCAAGATTGATCAACTTTAAGAGGTGGTTTTGACTGATCTGGCATTTTATGACATCCTCGCCACCTACACTCCCTGGACCTGTACTTTGGACCAGATATGCATTTCTGAAGGAACACACTACTAAAATTCATTCAAGTGGCGACTCCTGTGGGGCACAATATGGTTTACAGCCTTAAACCTGCCTTAACTGAGAAAATATCAGCCTATCCTGAGACAGCCAGCTGAGGCTGTATTTTCGGCTTCCTGGACCCTATTTCACACATGTGACATCACTGGTACACCAGATGTAATCCTGAAACCTGTGCAATCAGATTTAGTGAGTGGCAGGTGAGTTTCATGGTTACAGACCAATATTTAGTACTGGTTTGGGCTGATTTACATCTATTTTGGACCATTTTAACAGCATTATTCGGGTTAAATATTTTCTGTTCAGACATGTAATGCTCCAAATGTGCCTAAAATATCCCCCTTTATTGTTGAAACAAGCATGAAATTAAATTGGGGCTTCAGACTGGCAATATTGTGATATATCTGACATTCCCCAAATGAGGGGAGGCCAGGGGCCCCCCACACCCCGAAAATGGAAATTCCTAATATGGCCCTCGAGTAGACCAGACCAATACAAGTTCATTCTCTGATATAAACTGAATTTTTTGTGAAAATTTCAGCAAGATTGATCAACTTTAAGAGGGGGTTTTGACTGATCTGGCATTTTATGACATCCTCGCCACCTACACTCCCTGGACCTGTACTTTGGACCAGATATGCATTTCTGAAGGAACACACTACTAAAATTCATTCAAGTGGCGACTCCTGTGGGGCACAATATGGTTTACAGCCTTAAACCTGCCTTAACTGAGAAAATATCAGCCTATCCTGAGACAGCCAGCTGTTTGGGCTGATTTACATCTATTTTGGACCATTTTAACAGCATTATTCGGGTTAAATATTTTCTGTTCAGACATGTAATGCTCCAAATGTGCCTAAAATATCCCTCTTTATTGTTGAAACAAGCATGAAATTAAATTGGGGCTTCAGACTGGCAATATTGTGATATATCTGACATTCCCCAAATGAGGGGAGGCCAGGGGTCCCCCCACACCCCGAAAATGGAAATTCCTAATATGGCCCTCGAGTAGACCAGACCAATACAAGTTCATTCTCTGATATAAACTGAATTTTTTGTGAAAATTTCAGCAAGATTGATCAACTTTAAGAGGGGGTTTTGACTGATCTGGCATTTTATGACATCCTCGCCACCTACACTCCCTGGACCTGTACTTTGGACCAGATATGCATTTCTGAAGGAACACACTACTAAAATTCATTCAAGTGGCGACTCCTGTGGGGCACAATATGGTTTACAGCCTTAAACCTGCCTTAACTGAGAAAATATCAGCCTATCCTGAGACAGCCAGCTGAGGCTGTATTTTCGGCTTCCTGGACCCTATTTCACACATGTGACATCACTGGTACACCAGATGTAATCCTGTAACCTGTGCAATCAGATTTAGTGAGTGGCAGGTGATTTTTGGGCCAAGTTTCATGGTTACAGACCAATATTTAGTACTGGTTTGGGCTGATTTACATCTATTTTGGACCATTTTAACAGCATTATTCGGGTTAAATATTTTCTGTTCAGACATGTAATGCTCCAAATGTGCCTAAAATATCCCCCTTTATTGTTGAAACAAGCATGAAATTAAATTGGGGCTTCAGACTGGCAATATTGTGATATATCTGACATTCCCCAAATGAGGGGAGGCCAGGGGTCCCCCCACACCCCGAAAATGGAAATTCCTAATATGGCCCTCGAGTAGACCAGACCAATACAAGTTCATTCTCTGATATAAACTGAATTTTTTGTGAAAATTTCAGCAAGATTGATCAACTTTAAGAGGGGGTTTTGACTGATCTGGCATTTTATGACATCCTCGCCACCTACACTCCCTGGACCTGTACTTTGGACCAGATATGCATTTCTGAAGGAACACACTACTAAAATTCATTCAAGTGGCGACTCCTGTGGGGCACAATATGGTTTACAGCCTTAAACCTGCCTTAACTGAGAAAATATCAGCCTATCCTGAGACAGCCAGCTGAGGCTGTATTTTCGGCTTCCTGGACCCTATTTCACACATGTGACATCACTGGTACACCAGATGTAATCCTGTAACCTGTGCAATCAGATTTAGTGAGTGGCAGGTGATTTTTGGGCCAAGTTTCATGGTTACAGACCAATATTTAGTACTGGTTTGGGCTGATTTACATCTATTTTGGACCATTTTAACAGCATTATTCGGGTTAAATATTTTCTGTTCAGACATGTAATGCTCCAAATGTGCCTAAAATATCCCCCTTTATTGTTGAAACAAGCATGAAATTAAATTGGGGCTTCAGACTGGCAATATTGTGATATATCTGACATTCCCCAAATGAGGGGAGGCCAGGGGCCCCCCACACCCCGAAAATGGAAATTCCTAATATGGCCCTCGAGTAGACCAGACCAATACAAGTTCATTCTCTGATATAAACTGAATTTTTTGTGAAAATTTCAGCAAGATTGATCAACTTTAAGAGGGGGTTTTGACTGATCTGGCATTTTATGACATCCTCGCCACCTACACTCCCTGGACCTGTACTTTGGACCAGATATGCATTTCTGAAGGAACACACTACTAAAATTCATTCAAGTGGCGACTCCTGTGGGGCACAATATGGTTTACAGCCTTAAACCTGCCTTAACTGAGAAAATATCAGCCTATCCTGAGACAGCCAGCTGTTTGGGCTGATTTACATCTATTTTGGACCATTTTAACAGCATTATTCGGGTTAAATATTTTCTGTTCAGACATGTAATGCTCCAAATGTGCCTAAAATATCCCCCTTTATTGTTGAAACAAGCATGAAATTAAATTGGGGCTTCAGACTGGCAATATTGTGATATATCTGACATTCCCCAAATGAGGGGAGGCCAGGGGCCCCCCACACCCCGAAAATGGAAATTCCTAATATGGCCCTCGAGTAGACCAGACCAATACAAGTTCATTCTCTGATATAAACTGAATTTTTTGTGAAAATTTCAGCAAGATTGATCAACTTTAAGAGGGGGTTTTGACTGATCTGGCATTTTATGACATCCTCGCCACCTACACTCCCTGGACCTGTACTTTGGACCAGATATGCATTTCTGAAGGAACACACTACTAAAATTCATTCAAGTGGCGACTCCTGTGGGGCACAATATGGTTTACAGCCTTAAACCTGCCTTAACTGAGAAAATATCAGCCTATCCTGAGACAGCCAGCTGTTTGGGCTGATTTACATCTATTTTGGACCATTTTAACAGCATTATTCGGGTTAAATATTTTCTGTTCAGACATGTAATGCTCCAAATGTGCCTAAAATATCCCCCTTTATTGTTGAAACAAGCATGAAATTAAATTGGGGCTTCAGACTGGCAATATTGTGATATATCTGACATTCCCCAAATGAGGGGAGGCCAGGGGTCCCCCCACACCCCGAAAATGGAAATTCCTAATATGGCCCTCGAGTAGACCAGACCAATACAAGTTCATTCTCTGATATAAACTGAATTTTTTGTGAAAATTTCAGCAAGATTGATCAACTTTAAGAGGGGGTTTTGACTGATCTGGCATTTTATGACATCCTCGCCACCTACACTCCCTGGACCTGTACTTTGGACCAGATATGCATTTCTGAAGGAACACACTACTAAAATTCATTCAAGTGGCGACTCCTGTGGGGCACAATATGGTTTACAGCCTTAAACCTGCCTTAACTGAGAAAATATCAGCCTATCCTGAGACAGCCAGCTGAGGCTGTATTTTCGGCTTCCTGGACCCTATTTCACACATGTGACATCACTGGTACACCAGATGTAATCCTGTAACCTGTGCAATCAGATTTAGTGAGTGGCAGGTGATTTTTGGGCCAAGTTTCATGGTTACAGACCAATATTTAGTACTGGTTTGGGCTGATTTACATCTATTTTGGACCATTTTAACAGCATTATTCGGGTTAAATATTTTCTGTTCAGACATGTAATGCTCCAAATGTGCCTAAAATATCCCCCTTTATTGTTGAAACAAGCATGAAATTAAATTGGGGCTTCAGACTGGCAATATTGTGATATATCTGACATTCCCCAAATGAGGGGAGGCCAGGGGCCCCCCACACCCCGAAAATGGAAATTCCTAATATGGCCCTCGAGTAGACCAGACCAATACAAGTTCATTCTCTGATATAAACTGAATTTTTTGTGAAAATTTCAGCAAGATTGATCAACTTTAAGAGGGGGTTTTGACTGATCTGGCATTTTATGACATCCTCGCCACCTACACTCCCTGGACCTGTACTTTGGACCAGATATGCATTTCTGAAGGAACACACTACTAAAATTCATTCAAGTGGCGACTCCTGTGGGGCACAATATGGTTTACAGCCTTAAACCTGCCTTAACTGAGAAAATATCAGCCTATCCTGAGACAGCCAGCTGTTTGGGCTGATTTACATCTATTTTGGACCATTTTAACAGCATTATTCGGGTTAAATATTTTCTGTTCAGACATGTAATGCTCCAAATGTGCCTAAAATATCCCCCTTTATTGTTGAAACAAGCATGAAATTAAATTGGGGCTTCAGACTGGCAATATTGTGATATATCTGACATTCCCCAAATGAGGGGAGGCCAGGGGCCCCCCACACCCCGAAAATGGAAATTCCTAATATGGCCCTCGAGTAGACCAGACCAATACAAGTTCATTCTCTGATATAAACTGAATTTTTTGTGAAAATTTCAGCAAGATTGATCAACTTTAAGAGGGGGTTTTGACTGATCTGGCATTTTATGACATCCTCGCCACCTACACTCCCTGGACCTGTACTTTGGACCAGATATGCATTTCTGAAGGAACACACTACTAAAATTCATTCAAGTGGCGACTCCTGTGGGGCACAATATGGTTTACAGCCTTAAACCTGCCTTAACTGAGAAAATATCAGCCTATCCTGAGACAGCCAGCTGTTTGGGCTGATTTACATCTATTTTGGACCATTTTAACAGCATTATTCGGGTTAAATATTTTCTGTTCAGACATGTAATGCTCCAAATGTGCCTAAAATATCCCCCTTTATTGTTGAAACAAGCATGAAATTAAATTGGGGCTTCAGACTGGCAATATTGTGATATATCTGACATTCCCCAAATGAGGGGAGGCCAGGGGTCCCCCCACACCCCGAAAATGGAAATTCCTAATATGGCCCTCGAGTAGACCAGACCAATACAAGTTCATTCTCTGATATAAACTGAATTTTTTGTGAAAATTTCAGCAAGATTGATCAACTTTAAGAGGGGGTTTTGACTGATCTGGCATTTTATGACATCCTCGCCACCTACACTCCCTGGACCTGTACTTTGGACCAGATATGCATTTCTGAAGGAACACACTACTAAAATTCATTCAAGTGGCGACTCCTGTGGGGCACAATATGGTTTACAGCCTTAAACCTGCCTTAACTGAGAAAATATCAGCCTATCCTGAGACAGCCAGCTGAGGCTGTATTTTCGGCTTCCTGGACCCTATTTCACACATGTGACATCACTGGTACACCAGATGTAATCCTGTAACCTGTGCAATCAGATTTAGTGAGTGGCAGGTGATTTTTGGGCCAAGTTTCATGGTTACAGACCAATATTTAGTACTGGTTTGGGCTGATTTACATCTATTTTGGACCATTTTAACAGCATTATTCGGGTTAAATATTTTCTGTTCAGACATGTAATGCTCCAAATGTGCCTAAAATATCCCCCTTTATTGTTGAAACAAGCATGAAATTAAATTGGGGCTTCAGACTGGCAATATTGTGATATATCTGACATTCCCCAAATGAGGGGAGGCCAGGGGTCCCCCCACACCCCGAAAATGGAAATTCCTAATATGGCCCTCGAGTAGACCAGACCAATACAAGTTCATTCTCTGATATAAACTGAATTTTTTGTGAAAATTTCAGCAAGATTGATCAACTTTAAGAGGGGGTTTTGACTGATCTGGCATTTTATGACATCCTCGCCACCTACACTCCCTGGACCTGTACTTTGGACCAGATATGCATTTCTGAAGGAACACACTACTAAAATTCATTCAAGTGGCGACTCCTGTGGGGCACAATATGGTTTACAGCCTTAAACCTGCCTTAACTGAGAAAATATCAGCCTATCCTGAGACAGCCAGCTGAGGCTGTATTTTCGGCTTCCTGGACCCTATTTCACACATGTGACATCACTGGTACACCAGATGTAATCCTGTAACCTGTGCAATCAGATTTAGTGAGTGGCAGGTGATTTTTGGGCCAAGTTTCATGGTTACAGACCAATATTTAGTACTGGTTTGGGCTGATTTACATCTATTTTGGACCATTTTAACAGCATTATTCGGGTTAAATATTTTCTGTTCAGACATGTAATGCTCCAAATGTGCCTAAAATATCCCCCTTTATTGTTGAAACAAGCATGAAATTAAATTGGGGCTTCAGACTGGCAATATTGTGATATATCTGACATTCCCCAAATGAGGGGAGGCCAGGGGCCCCCCACACCCCGAAAATGGAAATTCCTAATATGGCCCTCGAGTAGACCAGACCAATACAAGTTCATTCTCTGATATAAACTGAATTTTTTGTGAAAATTTCAGCAAGATTGATCAACTTTAAGAGGGGGTTTTGACTGATCTGGCATTTTATGACATCCTCGCCACCTACACTCCCTGGACCTGTACTTTGGACCAGATATGCATTTCTGAAGGAACACACTACTAAAATTCATTCAAGTGGCGACTCCTGTGGGGCACAATATGGTTTACAGCCTTAAACCTGCCTTAACTGAGAAAATATCAGCCTATCCTGAGACAGCCAGCTGTTTGGGCTGATTTACATCTATTTTGGACCATTTTAACAGCATTATTCGGGTTAAATATTTTCTGTTCAGACATGTAATGCTCCAAATGTGCCTAAAATATCCCCCTTTATTGTTGAAACAAGCATGAAATTAAATTGGGGCTTCAGACTGGCAATATTGTGATATATCTGACATTCCCCAAATGAGGGGAGGCCAGGGGTCCCCCCACACCCCGAAAATGGAAATTCCTAATATGGCCCTCGAGTAGACCAGACCAATACAAGTTCATTCTCTGATATAAACTGAATTTTTGTGAAAATTTCAGCAAGATTGATCAACTTTAAGAGGGGGTTTTGACTGATCTGGCATTTTATGACATCCTCGCCACCTACACTCCCTGGACCTGTACTTTGGACCAGATATGCATTTCTGAAGGAACACACTACTAAAATTCATTCAAGTGGCGACTCCTGTGGGGCACAATATGGTTTACAGCCTTAAACCTGCCTTAACTGAGAAAATATCAGCCTATCCTGAGACAGCCAGCTGAGGCTGTATTTTCGGCTTCCTGGACCCTATTTCACACATGTGACATCACTGGTACACCAGATGTAATCCTGTAACCTGTGCAATCAGATTTAGTGAGTGGCAGGTGATTTTTGGGCCAAGTTTCATGGTTACAGACCAATATTTAGTACTGGTTTGGGCTGATTTACATCTATTTTGGACCATTTTAACAGCATTATTCGGGTTAAATATTTTCTGTTCAGACATGTAATGCTCCAAATGTGCCTAAAATATCCCCCTTTATTGTTGAAACAAGCATGAAATTAAATTGGGGCTTCAGACTGGCAATATTGTGATATATCTGACATTCCCCAAATGAGGGGAGGCCAGGGGTCCCCCCACACCCCGAAAATGGAAATTCCTAATATGGCCCTCGAGTAGACCAGACCAATACAAGTTCATTCTCTGATATAAACTGAATTTTTTGTGAAAATTTCAGCAAGATTGATCAACTTTAAGAGGGGGTTTTGACTGATCTGGCATTTTATGACATCCTCGCCACCTACACTCCCTGGACCTGTACTTTGGACCAGATATGCATTTCTGAAGGAACACACTACTAAAATTCATTCAAGTGGCGACTCCTGTGGGGCACAATATGGTTTACAGCCTTAAACCTGCCTTAACTGAGAAAATATCAGCCTATCCTGAGACAGCCAGCTGAGGCTGTATTTTCGGCTTCCTGGACCCTATTTCACACATGTGACATCACTGGTACACCAGATGTAATCCTGTAACCTGTGCAATCAGATTTAGTGAGTGGCAGGTGATTTTTGGGCCAAGTTTCATGGTTACAGACCAATATTTAGTACTGGTTTGGGCTGATTTACATCTATTTTGGACCATTTTAACAGCATTATTCGGGTTAAATATTTTCTGTTCAGACATGTAATGCTCCAAATGTGCCTAAAATATCCCCCTTTATTGTTGAAACAAGCATGAAATTAAATTGGGGCTTCAGACTGGCAATATTGTGATATATCTGACATTCCCCAAATGAGGGGAGGCCAGGGGCCCCCCACACCCCGAAAATGGAAATTCCTAATATGGCCCTCGAGTAGACCAGACCAATACAAGTTCATTCTCTGATATAAACTGAATTTTTTGTGAAAATTTCAGCAAGATTGATCAACTTTAAGAGGGGGTTTTGACTGATCTGGCATTTTATGACATCCTCGCCACCTACACTCCCTGGACCTGTACTTTGGACCAGATATGCATTTCTGAAGGAACACACTACTAAAATTCATTCAAGTGGCGACTCCTGTGGGGCACAATATGGTTTACAGCCTTAAACCTGCCTTAACTGAGAAAATATCAGCCTATCCTGAGACAGCCAGCTGTTTGGGCTGATTTACATCTATTTTGGACCATTTTAACAGCATTATTCGGGTTAAATATTTTCTGTTCAGACATGTAATGCTCCAAATGTGCCTAAAATATCCCCCTTTATTGTTGAAACAAGCATGAAATTAAATTGGGGCTTCAGACTGGCAATATTGTGATATATCTGACATTCCCCAAATGAGGGGAGGCCAGGGGTCCCCCCACACCCCGAAAATGGAAATTCCTAATATGGCCCTCGAGTAGACCAGACCAATACAAGTTCATTCTCTGATATAAACTGAATTTTTTGTGAAAATTTCAGCAAGATTGATCAACTTTAAGAGGGGGTTTTGACTGATCTGGCATTTTATGACATCCTCGCCACCTACACTCCCTGGACCTGTACTTTGGACCAGATATGCATTTCTGAAGGAACACACTACTAAAATTCATTCAAGTGGCGACTCCTGTGGGGCACAATATGGTTTACAGCCTTAAACCTGCCTTAACTGAGAAAATATCAGCCTATCCTGAGACAGCCAGCTGAGGCTGTATTTTCGGCTTCCTGGACCCTATTTCACACATGTGACATCACTGGTACACCAGATGTAATCCTGTAACCTGTGCAATCAGATTTAGTGAGTGGCAGGTGATTTTTGGGCCAAGTTTCATGGTTACAGACCAATATTTAGTACTGGTTTGGGCTGATTTACATCTATTTTGGACCATTTTAACAGCATTATTCGGGTTAAATATTTTCTGTTCAGACATGTAATGCTCCAAATGTGCCTAAAATATCCCCCTTTATTGTTGAAACAAGCATGAAATTAAATTGGGGCTTCAGACTGGCAATATTGTGATATATCTGACATTCCCCAAATGAGGGGAGGCCAGGGGTCCCCCCACACCCCGAAAATGGAAATTCCTAATATGGCCCTCGAGTAGACCAGACCAATACAAGTTCATTCTCTGATATAAACTGAATTTTTTGTGAAAATTTCAGCAAGATTGATCAACTTTAAGAGGGGGTTTTGACTGATCTGGCATTTTATGACATCCTCGCCACCTACACTCCCTGGACCTGTACTTTGGACCAGATATGCATTTCTGAAGGAACACACTACTAAAATTCATTCAAGTGGCGACTCCTGTGGGGCACAATATGGTTTACAGCCTTAAACCTGCCTTAACTGAGAAAATATCAGCCTATCCTGAGACAGCCAGCTGAGGCTGTATTTTCGGCTTCCTGGACCCTATTTCACACATGTGACATCACTGGTACACCAGATGTAATCCTGTAACCTGTGCAATCAGATTTAGTGAGTGGCAGGTGATTTTTGGGCCAAGTTTCATGGTTACAGACCAATATTTAGTACTGGGTTTGGGCTGATTTACATCTATTTTGGACCATTTTAACAGCATTATTCGGGTTAAATATTTTCTGTTCAGACATGTAATGCTCCAAATGTGCCTAAAATATCCCCCTTTATTGTTGAAACAAGCATGAAATTAAATTGGGGCTTCAGACTGGCAATATTGTGATATATCTGACATTCCCCAAATGAGGGGAGGCCAGGGGCCCCCCACACCCCGAAAATGGAAATTCCTAATATGGCCCTCGAGTAGACCAGACCAATACAAGTTCATTCTCTGATATAAACTGAATTTTTTGTGAAAATTTCAGCAAGATTGATCAACTTTAAGAGGGGGTTTTGACTGATCTGGCATTTTATGACATCCTCGCCACCTACACTCCCTGGACCTGTACTTTGGACCAGATATGCATTTCTGAAGGAACACACTACTAAAATTCATTCAAGTGGCGACTCCTGTGGGGCACAATATGGTTTACAGCCTTAAACCTGCCTTAACTGAGAAAATATCAGCCTATCCTGAGACAGCCAGCTGTTTGGGCTGATTTACATCTATTTTGGACCATTTTAACAGCATTATTCGGGTTAAATATTTTCTGTTCAGACATGTAATGCTCCAAATGTGCCTAAAATATCCCCTTTATTGTTGAAACAAGCATGAAATTAAATTGGGGCTTCAGACTGGCAATATTGTGATATATCTGACATTCCCCAAATGAGGGGAGGCCAGGGGTCCCCCCACACCCCGAAAATGGAAATTCCTAATATGGCCCTCGAGTAGACCAGACCAATACAAGTTCATTCTCTGATATAAACTGAATTTTTTGTGAAAATTTCAGCAAGATTGATCAACTTTAAGAGGGGGTTTTGACTGATCTGGCATTTTATGACATCCTCGCCACCTACACTCCCTGGACCTGTACTTTGGACCAGATATGCATTTCTGAAGGAACACACTACTAAAATTCATTCAAGTGGCGACTCCTGTGGGGCACAATATGGTTTACAGCCTTAAACCTGCCTTAACTGAGAAAATATCAGCCTATCCTGAGACAGCCAGCTGAGGCTGTATTTTCGGCTTCCTGGACCCTATTTCACACATGTGACATCACTGGTACACCAGATGTAATCCTGTAACCTGTGCAATCAGATTTAGTGAGTGGCAGGTGATTTTTGGGCCAAGTTTCATGGTTACAGACCAATATTTAGTACTGGTTTGGGCTGATTTACATCTATTTTGGACCATTTTAACAGCATTATTCGGGTTAAATATTTTCTGTTCAGACATGTAATGCTCCAAATGTGCCTAAAATATCCCCCTTTATTGTTGAAACAAGCATGAAATTAAATTGGGGCTTCAGACTGGCAATATTGTGATATATCTGACATTCCCCAAATGAGGGGAGGCCAGGGGTCCCCCCACACCCCGAAAATGGAAATTCCTAATATGGCCCTCGAGTAGACCAGACCAATACAAGTTCATTCTCTGATATAAACTGAATTTTTTGTGAAAATTTCAGCAAGATTGATCAACTTTAAGAGGGGGTTTTGACTGATCTGGCATTTTATGACATCCTCGCCACCTACACTCCCTGGACCTGTACTTTGGACCAGATATGCATTTCTGAAGGAACACACTACTAAA
Organism: Sabellastarte sp. h YS-2021; assembly: GCA_964017235.1. NCBI lineage: Eukaryota > Metazoa > Annelida > Polychaeta > Sabellida > Sabellidae > Sabellastarte > Sabellastarte sp. h YS-2021. The sequence continues at coordinate 5,930 of CAXHLB010000531.1, read as the reverse complement.
TTCATTCAAGTGGCGACTCCTGTGGGGCACAATATGGTTTACAGCCTTAAACCTGCCTTAACTGAGAAAATATCAGCCTATCCTGAGACAGCCAGCTGAGGCTGTATTTTCGGCTTCCTGGACCCTATTTCACACATGTGACATCACTGGTACACCAGATGTAATCCTGTAACCTGTGCAATCAGATTTAGTGAGTGGCAGGTGATTTTTGGGCCAAGTTTCATGGTTACAGACCAATATTTAGTACTGGTTTGGGCTGATTTACATCTATTTTGGACCATTTTAACAGCATTATTCGGGTTAAATATTTTCTGTTCAGACATGTAATGCTCCAAATGTGCCTAAAATATCCCCCTTTATTGTTGAAACAAGCATGAAATTAAATTGGGGCTTCAGACTGGCAATATTGTGATATATCTGACATTCCCCAAATGAGGGGAGGCCAGGGGTCCCCCCACACCCCGAAAATGGAAATTCCTAATATGGCCCTCGAGTAGACCAGACCAATACAAGTTCATTCTCTGATATAAACTGAATTTTTTGTGAAAATTTCAGCAAGATTGATCAACTTTAAGAGGGGGTTTTGACTGATCTGGCATTTTATGACATCCTCGCCACCTACACTCCCTGGACCTGTACTTTGGACCAGATATGCATTTCTGAAGGAACACACTACTAAAATTCATTCAAGTGGCGACTCCTGTGGGGCACAATATGGTTTACAGCCTTAAACCTGCCTTAACTGAGAAAATATCAGCCTATCCTGAGACAGCCAGCTGTTTGGGCTGATTTACATCTATTTTGGACCATTTTAACAGCATTATTCGGGTTAAATATTTTCTGTTCAGACATGTAATGCTCCAAATGTGCCTAAAATATCCCCCTTTATTGTTGAAACAAGCATGAAATTAAATTGGGGCTTCAGACTGGCAATATTGTGATATATCTGACATTCCCCAAATGAGGGGAGGCCAGGGGTCCCCCCACACCCCGAAAATGGAAATTCCTAATATGGCCCTCGAGTAGACCAGACCAATACAAGTTCATTCTCTGATATAAACTGAATTTTTTGTGAAAATTTCAGCAAGATTGATCAACTTTAAGAGGGGGTTTTGACTGATCTGGCATTTTATGACATCCTCGCCACCTACACTCCCTGGACCTGTACTTTGGACCAGATATGCATTTCTGAAGGAACACACTACTAAAATTCATTCAAGTGGCGACTCCTGTGGGGCACAATATGGTTTACAGCCTTAAACCTGCCTTAACTGAGAAAATATCAGCCTATCCTGAGACAGCCAGCTGAGGCTGTATTTTCGGCTTCCTGGACCCTATTTCACACATGTGACATCACTGGTACACCAGATGTAATCCTGTAACCTGTGCAATCAGATTTAGTGAGTGGCAGGTGATTTTTGGGCCAAGTTTCATGGTTACAGACCAATATTTAGTACTGGTTTGGGCTGATTTACATCTATTTTGGACCATTTTAACAGCATTATTCGGGTTAAATATTTTCTGTTCAGACATGTAATGCTCCAAATGTGCCTAAAATATCCCCCTTTATTGTTGAAACAAGCATGAAATTAAATTGGGGCTTCAGACTGGCAATATTGTGATATATCTGACATTCCCCAAATGAGGGGAGGCCAGGGCCCCCCACACCCCGAAAATGGAAATTCCTAATATGGCCCTCGAGTAGACCAGACCAATACAAGTTCATTCTCTGATATAAACTGAATTTTTTGTGAAAATTTCAGCAAGATTGATCAACTTTAAGAGGGGGTTTTGACTGATCTGGCATTTTATGACATCCTCGCCACCTACACTCCCTGGACCTGTACTTTGGACCAGATATGCATTTCTGAAGGAACACACTACTAAAATTCATTCAAGTGGCGACTCCTGTGGGGCACAATATGGTTTACAGCCTTAAACCTGCCTTAACTGAGAAAATATCAGCCTATCCTGAGACAGCCAGCTGTTTGGGCTGATTTACATCTATTTTGGACCATTTTAACAGCATTATTCGGGTTAAATATTTTCTGTTCAGACATGTAATGCTCCAAATGTGCCTAAAATATCCCCCTTTATTGTTGAAACAAGCATGAAATTAAATTGGGGCTTCAGACTGGCAATATTGTGATATATCTGACATTCCCCAAATGAGGGGAGGCCAGGGGTCCCCCCACACCCCGAAAATGGAAATTCCTAATATGGCCCTCGAGTAGACCAGACCAATACAAGTTCATTCTCTGATATAAACTGAATTTTTTGTGAAAATTTCAGCAAGATTGATCAACTTTAAGAGGGGGTTTTGACTGATCTGGCATTTTATGACATCCTCGCCACCTACACTCCCTGGACCTGTACTTTGGACCAGATATGCATTTCTGAAGGAACACACTACTAAAATTCATTCAAGTGGCGACTCCTGTGGGGCACAATATGGTTTACAGCCTTAAACCTGCCTTAACTGAGAAAATATCAGCCTATCCTGAGACAGCCAGCTGAGGCTGTATTTTCGGCTTCCTGGACCCTATTTCACACATGTGACATCACTGGTACACCAGATGTAATCCTGTAACCTGTGCAATCAGATTTAGTGAGTGGCAGGTGATTTTTGGGCCAAGTTTCATGGTTACAGACCAATATTTAGTACTGGTTTGGGCTGATTTACATCTATTTTGGACCATTTTAACAGCATTATTCGGGTTAAATATTTTCTGTTCAGACATGTAATGCTCCAAATGTGCCTAAAATATCCCCTTTATTGTTGAAACAAGCATGAAATTAAATTGGGGCTTCAGACTGGCAATATTGTGATATATCTGACATTCCCCAAATGAGGGGAGGCCAGGGGTCCCCCCACACCCCGAAAATGGAAATTCCTAATATGGCCCTCGAGTAGACCAGACCAATACAAGTTCATTCTCTGATATAAACTGAATTTTTTGTGAAAATTTCAGCAAGATTGATCAACTTTAAGAGGGGGTTTTGACTGATCTGGCATTTTATGACATCCTCGCCACCTACACTCCCTGGACCTGTACTTTGGACCAGATATGCATTTCTGAAGGAACACACTACTAAAATTCATTCAAGTGGCGACTCCTGTGGGGCACAATATGGTTTACAGCCTTAAACCTGCCTTAACTGAGAAAATATCAGCCTATCCTGAGACAGCCAGCTGTTTGGGCTGATTTACATCTATTTTGGACCATTTTAACAGCATTATTCGGGTTAAATATTTTCTGTTCAGACATGTAATGCTCCAAATGTGCCTAAAATATCCCCCTTTATTGTTGAAACAAGCATGAAATTAAATTGGGGCTTCAGACTGGCAATATTGTGATATATCTGACATTCCCCAAATGAGGGGAGGCCAGGGGTCCCCCCACACCCCGAAAATGGAAATTCCTAATATGGCCCTCGAGTAGACCAGACCAATACAAGTTCATTCTCTGATATAAACTGAATTTTTTGTGAAAATTTCAGCAAGATTGATCAACTTTAAGAGGGGGTTTTGACTGATCTGGCATTTTATGACATCCTCGCCACCTACACTCCCTGGACCTGTACTTTGGACCAGATATGCATTTCTGAAGGAACACACTACTAAAATTCATTCAAGTGGCGACTCCTGTGGGGCACAATATGGTTTACAGCCTTAAACCTGCCTTAACTGAGAAAATATCAGCCTATCCTGAGACAGCCAGCTGAGGCTGTATTTTCGGCTTCCTGGACCCTATTTCACACATGTGACATCACTGGTACACCAGATGTAATCCTGTAACCTGTGCAATCAGATTTAGTGAGTGGCAGGTGATTTTTGGGCCAAGTTTCATGGTTACAGACCAATATTTAGTACTGGTTTGGGCTGATTTACATCTATTTTGGACCATTTTAACAGCATTATTCGGGTTAAATATTTTCTGTTCAGACATGTAATGCTCCAAATGTGCCTAAAATATCCCCCTTTATTGTTGAAACAAGCATGAAATTAAATTGGGGCTTCAGACTGGCAATATTGTGATATATCTGACATTCCCAAATGAGGGGAGGCCAGGGGCCCCCCACACCCCGAAAATGGAAATTCCTAATATGGCCCTCGAGTAGACCAGACCAATACAAGTTCATTCTCTGATATAAACTGAATTTTTTGTGAAAATTTCAGCAAGATTGATCAACTTTAAAGAGGGGGTTTTGACTGATCTGGCATTTTATGACATCCTCGCCACCTACACTCCCTGGACCTGTACTTTGGACCAGATATGCATTTCTGAAGGAACACACTACTAAAATTCATTCAAGTGGCGACTCCTGTGGGGCACAATATGGTTTACAGCCTTAAACCTGCCTTAACTGAGAAAATATCAGCCTATCCTGAGACAGCCAGCTGTTTGGGCTGATTTACATCTATTTTGGACCATTTTAACAGCATTATTCGGGTTAAATATTTTCTGTTCAGACATGTAATGCTCCAAATGTGCCTAAAATATCCCCCTTTATTGTTGAAACAAGCATGAAATTAAATTGGGGCTTCAGACTGGCAATATTGTGATATATCTGACATTCCCCAAATGAGGGGAGGCCAGGGGTCCCCCCACACCCCGAAAATGGAAATTCCTAATATGGCCCTCGAGTAGACCAGACCAATACAAGTTCATTCTCTGATATAAACTGAATTTTTTGTGAAAATTTCAGCAAGATTGATCAACTTTAAGAGGGGGTTTTGACTGATCTGGCATTTTATGACATCCTCGCCACCTACACTCCCTGGACCTGTACTTTGGACCAGATATGCATTTCTGAAGGAACACACTACTAAAATTCATTCAAGTGGCGACTCCTGTGGGGCACAATATGGTTTACAGCCTTAAACCTGCCTTAACTGAGAAAATATCAGCCTATCCTGAGACAGCCAGCTGAGGCTGTATTTTCGGCTTCCTGGACCCTATTTCACACATGTGACATCACTGGTACACCAGATGTAATCCTGTAACCTGTGCAATCAGATTTAGTGAGTGGCAGGTGATTTTTGGGCCAAGTTTCATGGTTACAGACCAATATTTAGTACTGGTTTGGGCTGATTTACATCTATTTTGGACCATTTTAACAGCATTATTCGGGTTAAATATTTTCTGTTCAGACATGTAATGCTCCAAATGTGCCTAAAATATCCCCCTTTATTGTTGAAACAAGCATGAAATTAAATTGGGGCTTCAGACTGGCAATATTGTGATATATCTGACATTCCCCAAATGAGGGGAGGCCAGGGGTCCCCCCACACCCCGAAAATGGAAATTCCTAATATGGCCCTCGAGTAGACCAGACCAATACAAGTTCATTCTCTGATATAAACTGAATTTTTTGTTGAAAATTTCAGCAAGATTGATCAACTTTAAGAGGGGGTTTTGACTGATCTGGCATTTTATGACATCCTCGCCACCTACACTCCCTGGACCTGTACTTTGGACCAGATATGCATTTCTGAAGGAACACACTACTAAAATTCATTCAAGTGGCGACTCCTGTGGGGCACAATATGGTTTACAGCCTTAAACCTGCCTTAACTGAGAAAATATCAGCCTATCCTGAGACAGCCAGCTGTTTGGGCTGATTTACATCTATTTTGGACCATTTTAACAGCATTATTCGGGTTAAATATTTTCTGTTCAGACATGTAATGCTCCAAATGTGCCTAAAATATCCCCCTTTATTGTTGAAACAAGCATGAAATTAAATTGGGCTTCAGACTGGCAATATTGTGATATATCTGACATTCCCCAAATGAGGGGAGGCCAGGGGTCCCCCCACACCCCGAAAATGGAAATTCCTAATATGGCCCTCGAGTAGACCAGACCAATACAAGTTCATTCTCTGATATAAACTGAATTTTTTGTGAAAATATCAGCAAGATTGAT
>CAXHLB010000530.1:0-27294 GCA_964017235.1 Sabellastarte sp. h YS-2021 | reverse complement strand
TTTTTCGCGCTTTTTTTTCAATAAACAAATCTGTATTTTTCCCGTTCATCACTTTCTGAAACCATTTGCTCGTAACTGAGTGAAATTTTCGAAAAATGCCTTAAATAGGTTTGTTTAACAATAATTCATAGAATATTTTGTACTAATGGCAATTTTTATAATTTTCGCACCCAAGCGGCGAAAAAATGAAGTACGAAGAAGTTGAAAATGTCGCTTTTTTGTTTAAAGAAGTTTTTAGCCTTCTTTGATGTGGGCCCCGGCCCACCATAGGGTCCCTCTATCATAAAAGTTTCTTGTCCCCAATTTCCTTGATTGTCCTGCTCAAGGTTGCTTTTGGAAAAAAAATCCCCATGTCCTTTACGTGGGCGCTGATATCTCAACAATCAAGTGTGGCGAATTTCCGATGCCAAAAAGTGCACGCAACTTTTTTTCGTGGGTTGTGTTCGGGGGCCATTTTCTCACAAACAGGGTAGAAATTTTGAAAACTTGCATTAATAAGTGTTTTTGTCTATATTTGGCTCCGTAATTGTTATTTATCTTAATTTTCACAATTTTTCAATCCCAGCCTCCCAGATCAACTTAAAAAATAGTCTCAATTTTTTTGGGCCACCCGGTACTTGTCTATATAAGTACTTGTCTATATTTTTATGATTTCCTCTTTTTATTAATAAACTCAAATCCCGTGTAAAAACGGCCAATGTTAAAAACGAGTTGGTAGTGTAGGTAGTAAGTGAGCCCACGTCAGCCCACGTGGGCTAAGAATTTCACATGAAGTCATAAAAAAGAACACGCTCAAAATGCGAATAACAAATTCAAATTTGGCGGGTACTATAAACGATGCCCAACGTCGGCCGGCCTCTGCCTGAAGGACGCCTTGGCATCATTTTCACCTTGAGTGCAACGCTGGAAAGTTTATCCTTCTACTCATAGAATTTTCTTCTAAACAATCCTAAGATAGTGAGATTAGTATTGCTCGCGCTAGAAGCATAAAAGGAAGCGTGGTCTGCTTCTTCCTGTTCTGCTGTTGAGTCACTGCTGTCACCCCCTCTCGGCACGTTTGTTCCACGAACGAACGTTTCAATTCATAATTACTTTTGGTTTTTCTAACGATCTACACGCAAGTGCAATCCCGACGAACCTCAAATCTGAACGGCTCCGGACAAGAGAGAGGACGTTTTATAAGCCCATCCAGAATTGGGATTGAATTCCGGCCCAATCGAAAGTCTGGAAGCCAGTTTTTCCATCACGGCAGCCTTGAAACGACCGTCAGTGCATTTAAGTCGATAAAACGAGACATCTTCACAAGTAAACCTTCAGTCCAGTTGCTACCAAAATAGTTACTCCGCATCAGCAAAATATTCTGGGAAATGGTGACTCAATCGTCTTGTTAATTGCGTAAGTCACCGAATGCTCGAAGATGTCGTCGTCGTCCGGATATTCAGGTTCGTCGGCGACTTCGTCGTCGTCAACGCCTCCGACCTCACATCACAACAAAAGCCGCTGGTATTGGAACCAGGACCAGTTGACACGCACTCCATCGGTGATGGCAAACATTTCGCTTGAGAAAGAGCTCAGTTACCGTCAACAAGCGGCAAATTTCATCCAAGACATGGGACAAAGGCTCAAAGTGTAAGGAATCAGACGTAATTTGTCAACTAAGCCCTCTAAACTTATGCGCATTTCGATTTCAGGACACAGCTGTGCATCAATACGGCGATCGTGTACATGCAGAGGTTCTACATGTTTCATTCCTTCAGTCGGTTCCACCGTAACACTATCGCTGCCGCTTCGTTGTTTCTTGCCGCCAAAGTAGAAGAACAGCCCCGGAAGTTGGAACACGTGATCAAAGTAGCCCACATTTGTCTGCATCGTGATCAACCGCAGTTGGATCAAAGGTAAGCCTGCAGTGTTGAAGCCAAAAACTGAAAAGAGTAGTAAGTCTGTCAACGGAAAACTTTTGCAGATCCAATGCCTACATTGAACAAGCTCAAGAGTTGGTCACCAACGAGAACATCCTCCTGCAAACCCTTGGCTTTGACGTAGCCATCGACCACCCTCACACTCATGTCGTCAAGTGTTGCCAATTGGTCAGAGCTTCCAAAGAATTAGCGCAAACGTCGTATTTCATGGCCACCAACAGGTTGGTAGAAGTTGTCTGATACTTTTTAGTATTCTCAACTCAACCATCTGGAATTTGCAGCTTACACTTAACGACGATGTGCCTCAGATATCCGCCGACGATCGTGGCATGCGTGTGCATTCATTTAGCTTGTAAATGGTCCAACTACAAGATCCCTTTGTCCGCTCAAAAGAAAGAATGGTTCCAGTACGTTGACCCCAGCGTGACCATAGAGCTGTTGGAAAGCTTAACAGAGGAATTCTTGAACATTTTCAACCAATGTCCGTCCAGGCTGAAAAGGAAGATCAAGGCCAGCACGCAAGCGGTGCGTTTTAGAGTGACCTTCAACAATTTTGAAAAAAAAATTGCAAATTACTGAATGATGTTTCATTAACGACTCGTGTTTTTTAGACGAGGGAAGAGGAGGAACGCAGGGAGCATGCTGACGTTGCTGCCACTCAGTATCAGCCTGATCTCAGTGTTCACAACGACCAAATGGCGGACAAGGCCAGTCAGCAGAGGAAAGAGCACAGGGCACCGGCGCCGAGCTCGCAGACTGCCCGGCAGAATCCGCCCCACAAGCGGCCTTCCATGCCAGGCCAACCGCATCACCATCACCACCATAAACAGCGGCATTCGATGCCTGCCGCCGCCGCCACCAGCGCACCGCAACCTCAACAGCAGCCGCAGCAGCCGCAGCATTCGTCGTCTTCTCAAGGCCGACGTTCCATCGAACCAGACTCGTTTGATGCATTGCGACAACGTTCGAATTCATCCAGAGACCACCAGAAACAGCGACCTCCCATGCCCCCCGGGCCGTCACACCATTCGGCCCAAAAGCACGTCAACCCCGGTGTCGGAATGGTTGGACACCAACCCAAACCAACGTCTTCGAGACCGCACCAACAAACAGCCAGACCTTCAATGGCACAGCCCGCTCAACCCCAACCTCCTCAGCAGCCACAGCCAGGCTGGGGCCATCTTCAACAACAACAACAAAAAGTACCTCCAAGGTAAATACTGCATGTATATTGCTTCTTCCGACGCTCTTATACTATTTTCATTGTCATTTTTTTTTTTTTTTTTTTTTTTTTTTTTTTTTTTTTTTTTTTTGCGGGAAAAATCAACTGCTACCACTTAGTTTAACATTTTTTAACCTTACAGGACCAGCAGTCACCATCACCATGGCTACGAAAAGCAGCAACAGCAGCACAGGTCTAGAGTTCCGGAGCAAAAACAACCGGTGCCCCAACAACAAAAGAAAAAGTCCATCTTTGACATCGAATCTCCGCCCTCAGTTTACAACACCAAAAAAATGACGATTGACAACTTGGAGGACGGAGAGATTCTTGACGACCCGAAGACGGGTCCGTCTTTCACCCAATCCTCGTTGCAACAACGGCTGTTCGGATCGAAACCAGATCAACATCGCCTGCCCGAGCAACAACGCAAGCGACCAGCTGAGGCTGAGCAACGAAGACACTCTCCGGTTAAACAGGCCAAGCTCAATTACCCAGGAAACAACGTAAGTCCCTCCTTTCCCGTGTTGTGGCCAGTGCCTAATCTACTTTGTTTTTTTTAGCCAAACGTCAAGAAGCCGTCCTTGTTTTCTCCTCCCACCACCGATCCGGATCAAAGTCGCATTCGGACAACGAGCACGTCCTCAACTTCTTCCAAGTCCAGTCCATCGGTCAAGCTGTCAAAGTTGGAAGAACTCAGTGGGTATGAGACGTTCAAGGACGCGCACAAGACGTCGATACGGGTTGATTCTGCGGCGGCGGCGGTGTCGGCCGACGATAAGACGGCGGCCATGAAACCCATGATGGTCAGCATTCCCATGACAGGAATGGAGCCGATCAAGAAGGAGAAAAAGCATAAGAAAGAAAAGAAGCACAAGAAGGACAAAAAGAAAGACAGGGAGGATCGACACAAATCCAAGCATAAAGATCGCGAGCATAAGCACCACTCTAAACCGACTTCGACGGATGCTTCCGTCGTCCCCAAGTTGAAAATCAAGTTGGGCAATGGAGGCTCTGTCAGTGAAAGTCCATCGGTAGCCCCGTTGAGGATCAGCTTTGGCGAGGGCTCGAAGCGTTCTCGTGAGTACGACGACCAGCAATCTGCGTCCAAAATGTCGAGAGCTTTGGGTACATCGGTGGAGAACGAAGCCATGTTTCTGGCCTCGAACAAAATCCCCAAAAAGGTACCTAACCTTACGTTGAAACTCAAAGTTTGATCAAATACATTACGCATAAACCATACCGTATATTCATACACGACACTTTTTCCAGATCAAATGAGACATCAAGATTATAGGCAGTTTCGTTGAACAAGACTAATTTTTTGTGGTTGTGTCAGAGTTCCAAGTATGTTTTATATGTTACATGAACTCGCTTGTTCTTCCTTAGCTTCTCATCAAGAAAATACATTCTTTATTGAACTGACCCGAGTCGATTTTGTCGAAATTAGTACTTTATATGCTATACCACTGCTGTCAACTGCAATAGCCCGATGTCTGACATGGATAGGGCTTCGTCTCCAGCATGAGGTTGCGAAACACAACAAACAAAACTTTTATCTCCAGTTCCTGTTGTTTCACCGAAACCTTAAGTTTGCGTTCATCCCGGTTACATAAGCCATGTAATTGGCAAAACTTGGCAAGCCATCACAAAACCTTCCTTCCATTGCTTTTCAATCATGGTTGGCTTAATTGATATTTACAGTAGTATATTCTATTCACAAGTCTGCAGATATTCCAATGGTGAAGCTTCATCTGATTCTATTATGTACTTCCTCGCCGTCAGAAAAAAAATCCGGTCGATTTTGACGACGAATTAAACATCGGAGACTAGACGTCAGATACGATAATATGACCTAAATAACAATTAAAGTACAATTAACTCTTTTGACGCTTATCATATGAAACATGACTATGCTAAAAAATGGACCGTTTTCGAGCAATCGGCGATTCAAAAAAGGTACTTTTTTGAAAAAAGTCCGTTTTTATTTTTTTACAAGCCGATTCCCCTGTTCAAAGAACATGTCTTGGTCGGTAACGCTCTCGATTGGCAAAAGTTCAACTGGCATAAGTCCCACCGGCGGAATGGCTACCCGCAATTGACACAAAAAGATTCGACACAACATACTCTTCTCTTTAGCTTCGTTTCAATGTCCACCCATAAACTTGAATTTCCCCTCCAGTTTGTCCCCTTGGCTTCAATCTCAATTAACCATTTGCTTGCAAAACGTCCAGTTTTAAATTAATCTTTCATCTTCAATTCCACTCAACAAATGTTCATCTGATTCCATGCTTGTCACTATTTATTTTAAAAATGTGCTTCAGTTTTGCGGAATTTGAAAAAAATATTTCCTTCGAAGTTTAACATTATGAGCAATAGGGGCCAAAACCCGATTTTTTAAAATGTGGCTTAAATCAACGCACGACCAAAAACTTGAAATTTTTTATAGCCTAAGACCTGAAGACGGACTGCACGGTTCGAATGAGACCAAAAAATGCGAAATCCGCCCGGTAGTTTCCTCAATCGTGCATTTCAAAGTTTTCAAGTCCTATTTTATATATATTATAGATTAAGCTATTTATGCACACTTTTTGCGAAAAGCGGACTTTTTGCCACCCGACCACCTTTAGTAAATCGCCAATTACTCTAAAACGGTACGTTTTCGAGAGGAGTTTGTTATGTAAATATGATATGCGACCAGATAATTGAAGTTTGATTGTTATTCAGGTTGTACATATGTATCTTAAACCCCCGATTTTTAATTCGTCGGCAAAGTCGAACCGGATAATTTTTCTGACGGTGAGGAAGTATATTTTTACATTGCCGCTGTTGTTTTTTTATTTTAAGTCCCATTTCTTTCACTACTCTGCATGGCTATTTGGTAGAAGAAGAGGCGAGACTGCAGGTGCAAAAAAGTTGGTTGTTCATCTGTTCGAGTTGGTCTATGGTAACTTCTCAAATAGGAACAGAGTCATTGTCGTAAACGTGAAAAGATTTTCATAGCTGTTCAAGCCTACTACAACAAAATGATCTACAGAGTTTACTATGTAGTAGTAATTTCGTTTCGTAGTAGCTGTAGCTTTTTTTTCTTAAGTAAAAGTACTGCTACTACTTATATACTTTTTGCGTCGTCAAGCGCGACATTTTGAAACCCTCATCTCCTTGCGGAAAAATGTGCAATAAACATTTCGCGCGAAACTGTTGTTGGTCCATCAATTGTAGTATAGTACTGTAGTAGTTAAAGATACAACAAGGGCCGCTACAAAGACGATGACGTTTTCCTACCGTGTCAGCAATATACTCACAAGTCATGACATGGAAATAGCTAAGCTGACCTCGACTTTACCGTCGTTCAACGGTAGCTTTCTATTTTTTGTGTCTAACGCCCACAACTTTTTGATTGCCCGTTTTCTCAAACATTTTCTTTTTTTTTTCTGAACGCGCGCCCCGATGGAATTCAAGTCGAGTTTAGTTTTAAAACAGCATTCCGTAGCGCAACCCAGAAAATGCCCAAAGAAATGATAGAGTTCGCCCTCAGAAGGGAAGCCGGACAACCTTGGGGACTTAGGATCGGTGGAGGGGTCGACAGAGGCAAAGTTCTGGTATTGGAAAAGGTGACTTCAATTTCGGTTGATTATAAGAGGGTACCCTTTCTTAAAAAATGCATTTATTTACAGATCATTTTCAATTCGGTGGCCTACGATTGCTGGGCTTAAAAACAGAGATTATATTTACGAAATTAACGGACACAGCGTTCTAGAAATGAGCCATGACGAATGCACCAAATTGATCAAAGACGCTGGCAACAGTATAGACATCAAGGTGGAGAGGTATGAGCAGTAAAAGATTCCTTTGACCTCTTGATGCAATTGACTAATTTCAGGGGAGATCATATCGTACCAAACATTCACGAGGCATTTCCAAGAAAGAAAACGGAAGAAAATAAAAAGAACAGCTCGGTAGTGTTTTCTGAGTTTCTTTGGCCATTGGAAACTAACTTATCAACACCTTTCAGAGCAAGGACAGGCCGTACTGGATACAAAAGATTGAGGAGGGCAAGGGAGTGAAAAATTCCATCGGCTTTACGACCGTGGGCAAGCCAAAGATAGCTCAAAAGCAATACAACTCACCCATGGAAATGTACTCTGAAGACGCCCTTGAGGAGATCATGAGAGAGGGAACCTTAGGGTAAAGTAACATTGAAAAAGAAAAGTGCAGACTTGATGCAAATGCGGCTGCTGCTGAAGTTTTGCTGAACTTGCTACTAAATGTTGAAGTAAAACATTATTTTTTCAGAGGTAAACCGTTCAACCCTGCCAATGCAATGAACCCTACTGGAAAGGAATTCGAGCCAAATCAATCAAGTGTCATGGATTTGATCTTGGAAAGGGAGGCTAACAGAAACGTGTGAGAAAATATAGTAACATAGTGAATGTATTTTGCGCCAAGTGACCTTAGTGGTTGTACAAAATTTTGAACCCTATTTCTTAACCCTGAGATGCCCCGCACTCAGCAACGGCTGCGTCACAACCAGCTCCACAAACGCCAATACCGTCGGTTAGCATGTCGTCCATTGCATCGTGAAGGTCATTGCCGTAAGGTCCATAAGGAAAGTCTGACTGGTCGATCTCGGGACCTTCCAAAATCTCCGTTGTAAGTTTCATCGTTAAGTCGATCGGCGGCGTAAACTTCGGTGTGATTACACCTTAAATGTTATAAAGAGAGTGACGTGAAACAACGAGCAAACCAGCTTGGTTTTAAATGATTCTTACCATCTGTTTCGTTGGCACATTGGATGCCATTCCCAATGAAACCTGCGTTACACATGCAACGATGAATCTCCCACCGGAATCGATTGGGAAAACCAATTTTAAGACGCGTTGACTTACACTCTGCGTTTGGGTCGCATGGACTTGGACTGATCCGACAGTCTTGAGCTGTAATGACAATGTTATAGTAGTAGAAGTACTTTATAATTTGGTGGTGCCTTCTAAAAAAGAGACATTTTCTCACCTAGTCCAACGCATTGTGATCTCGAGTGTGCCGGAACGCAATAGCCATACGGATACTTTTTATCTAACGGACTGCCTAAGCCGCGGACGCACAACTTGCTTCCGAATGAGCACCATGGGCAGCTGTAATCTGTTGGGTCCCAGAAACAAGGGTAACCCGTTCCGGACAGCGTGTCTTTGTACATAGGAACTCCCTTACACCCGGTCCGCTTGATGTAAGACCTGTCGTCACCTTTGCATTGGTTGTGCATCGGATAACCGCATTGAATACCCCTGGTTTTGCAGCAAGCACATTCAGTTTGCATTGACATATTGAACCAACAGGGACAACCTGTCGGGGTAAGGGTGAATCCTCTAGATGAGCCCCGCTCTTCCAAGTCATCTTCCTCTTCTCCATTGTATTCGTCGTCTTCAACTTCGTATCCAAAGAGGTCATGAAGCAATGAAGACTCTGAAGTGGGAACCAAGGCCACAAAAGCCAACAACAACACAACAAGCTTGATGTTCATGTTGACCGCCCGATGACTTTGAACAAAGTGAGGTCATAAAGTCTGTTACTTAATGACAAAGCATTTTCCTCATCAATCATTGATTCATAGTAGTATCGATTTTTTTTACTACAAACGATATATTTCACATTAACGGTGACCCACGATTTAGATTTAATGTGAAATATTTTTACACGGACAGTTGTTTTTCACTATACACATTTCTGTAGACTTCGGATGCTGTTGATCAAATTGAAAGATTACCTTCGAAGCGACTTGCAGCTCTCGAAACGGAAAGCTGATCACGTACTTTTTTGTCAAGCTACTATTGATGAAACGGAAGCGTTTTGATGAAACGACGTTCACTCAGTTCACTAAGGTCTGTTTTGCTGAGTATTTAAAAGTTTGAATTTTCCCGCTTTGTTATTTGATTGGCCAAATTGCCTTACGTCCATAATTTTATCTACGATCGGTAAGTTTTAAGCTAAAATGATGTTTGGTTTATGTTATACTCCTTCTGAAAACAAGCTTCGTGTCGCTTGCTTCGGCTTGATTCATCAACGTGGTCGTGACTTCCGGCAAATTTCAAGCCTGATTGCCAGTGATTCTTTGGACAGAGTACACCCGTAACAGCACAGATTTATCAAATCAATAGCATACTTCTCGATCATCAACAAAGATTAAGGATGCCTCAACAGCCAACGACCAGTTGGGCCGACGAAATCGACGACACGCCGGAGATTTATCGGCCAAGCGAAAAGTGGGAGGGCAACAACAAGATCACGACCGAGTTTGTCACGGACGAAGATGACAAGAAGATTAAGATTATCCGCACCTACAAGGTGGAGAAGAAATTAGTATCGAAGAACATCGCTAAGCGCAAGGCTTTGCACAAATTTGGCATGTCAAGGGACGACGGTCCGGGCCCTAACCCAGCCACTACCGTTGTGTCTGAAGAAATCCAAATGAACTTCATTGCCAACAAAGACGAATCGGAGAAGGATCAAGAGAAGAATCCCTTTGAAATTGTTAGAGATAGAGGCGGTGTCGTCAAGTGCAGGATTTGCAAGGAGGATCATTGGACGACGAACTGCCCCTACAAAGACACGCTTGGACCTCTCAGAGACTCTCTGGCTGGAACAGAGAACAAGGAGTCCGAGGAGAAGCAGGAGAAGCCTGCTCAAGCTGCTGGAGGTGGCGGCGGCGGAGGAGGAAAATACGTGCCGCCCAACATCCGTGACGGATCACGAATGGGATCAAGCATGCCAGACCGAAAAAGAAGTAAGATGAACTTTTTAACATTGATCTGTATCACGTTAACATGGTTTTATTGCAGCTGAAGACACCGCGGCCATTCGGGTGTCTAATCTTTCTGAGAATGTGGCGGAACAAGATCTTCAAGACTTGTTCAAGCACTTCGGTACCATCTCCAGGATATATCTGGCCAAGGACAAGCAGACCAATCAATGTAAGGGATTTGCCTTCATCAATTACTACAAGAAGGAGGACGCTGCTAAAGCCATAAGTGCAGTTCACGGTTTGGGATACGATCATTTGATTCTGAATGTCGAATGGGCTAAGCCTCCAAGTTCGTAAGGATATAATATATGCTATTTGTAGACAGTTTAGATTGATATAGTACATCTCTTTACATCCGTCGAAAAAAATTCCACATTTTAAAAATGCGGGGATTTTTGCTTTTCGGGAAAACGCTGGTCAAAGTTGTAAAAACTGATGAGGATGAATAAGTACTATTATGGATAGAACTACCAGGGCTTCAAATAGATATTACAAAACGATACCTGGACAAATTAATTGATTTTTTGTACTATATTTTGAATTCAATCACATGTGTGTCAACATTATTTCAAAACACCGGGGGCTTTAGTCGTCGTTGTCGTCCATTTCCAAAGATATTCCTTGTTGTTTAGCAATAGACTGTAGGATTCGTGAGGAGGTGATTTGGTCATCGGACATCTGTTTTATTTGCTCCTTTAAGGCCCGCATCTTGTTCACCACGTCTTCCAGCCTCGTCGACAACTGAGATATTTCGCTTTCGTTTCCACCAGCCACGACCGCCTTAGATATCCTCTGGAGAGTTGAGTCGTCTTTCAAAAACTTTGAAAAAATATTGCGGCTTTTATTGGGATAAACACTCTCCTCTCTAATGAAAAAGCGACGCTTGAGGAAATCCGGGAGCACTTTTTCGACGTCCAAGTTCAACGAGACTTGCATGGCTAATCTTGATAAGACGGCATTTTCCTGAACAACCTTGATGTCGTCGACTGCCAAACCAACCTGTAAAAGATGGGTGGCGGTTGAAGTAACCTACTACTGTACCCCCCCCCCAAGAAAAGCGTTACCAAAAGGTTCATAATGATAATTGGCATAATGATCATGAATCCAAGATAGAACACAAAAGTCACTGTTTCGTATGGAACCATGTCCGGTCCTTGCTCAGCGGGGGTTTCGTAGAAAATCTGATCAAATTCCAATTCTCCGATCATCATCACAGACGTCTTTATCATCGTGGCACCCAAAGACATGAACGTGTTCTGCAAACGGTGTTAAACTAGTCACTTACTACAATTTAGTAGAAGGTTCATATCTCAATCACCTGTCTTCCAAGCAGAGCATGAAATCCCATGGAAAAAGCCAACACGAACAAGGCGCAAATGATTGAGAATTTCAGAAAGGTTTGCATGACATCGGTGAACATGACCACGTAAATTCCCAAGAATGGAAACTTCCGGAAATTGGAAAGCAAATTAAGCCATGACATCGTCACTGAGACAGCCCCAACTTGCCACTGCCAATTCTCTCTCAAGCCGGTGTCGTATGTACAGTCGTTGAAGTCCAAAACAAACAAGATGGCAGTCACATAACAAAACCACTCGATAACATTTTCCGTTCCAATGTAGGTTAACCTGGCCTGAAAGGTTCAAAAGATTAGTATCTGAGCATAGCCACGGATGCACAATTCAGATTTGGTCACTAACTTATACTTACCCAAAAGGTTACAATCGAAGACCTTGTCGGTTTGGTTTTCTTGAGTAAAAAACAAAAGAAAAAGTTTCAAGCAAAATTAAAAGCAAAGTCACAACATTAGATTAGGGGGCATTTATAAGTGGTCACGACATCATTTATCTACAGTTCCAAAATGCCACTGTCTTTCAGAGGATTGCTTTCTACAAGTTAACTCCTTGAAACTTACTTGCGTTACTTGAAACACTTCTTTGAGCAAGTGCACGATGGCCAGACCAACAATGACAAACTTTCCAACCACTGCCGTATTGCTTCGACTAATATTGACGTAATCGTTAACCACTCTGCAGTTGCCATGCATCGTAAATCCGTGACTAATCAGGTGCCTTTGTAAAGTTGAACTTATCGTCCTTAAATAAATAATTTTAGAAAGTCCTTCTCTGCAAATCCTCCTCGTACTCACTCGTTGTTCGTCAATTTGGGATCGTTGGCATATTCAAGGATGTTTTTGGCACTGTAGGGGGCAGGCGTGTGCAATACGTAATCAGTCAGGAATATTAGAAAAGTCAAGTAGAGTAGCAAGTTCAAATAATAAACGTAGCGGCCGAAGCTATTCCATTTGTGCCTTACGAGTGCCATGCACAGAGGGTGTCCAAGCAAGTTCTGAAACGAGTCGTCGGAACTTTTAAGCTCAAGCAAGCTTGATGTGCATTTAGACTTTAGAGGATACATCTTACCACTCTTTGCTCTTTCACCATGATCATCAATGGATGATTTACTTTCAAGATCGAACTTGAGTCGGCGTAAGCTTCAGAATCCGGCAAAAGGTGGTTGTTTTCGTCCCAAATTGAACCATCTGCCCATCTGCTCACGTTAAAAGGATTGGTTCCTTTGTCCTGGTCAGATCCACTGCTACTTATGACAGAGTTTAGAGAGGATTCATCCGACGAACACAATGTGTAAGTATCATCAAGCAACTCGTAATTGAAAGTAATCCGAAATTGAGGATCATCACCGGAAACTGTCGTTCTTTGTTTGGTATTTCCCGTGTTGTTGACCACAGCAGATGTTTGCAAGTTCGTCGACATGCATTGGTCAAACACCTGTTTCGCAAGATCTGGAAACTGTTTGATGAGGAGGCGAAGGGGAGTCTGACGGATCTGAGTAGTAGGACTTATAAATTCGTGCTTCATTGCGTCCAACCATCTTTCACTTTCAATTATGGTCTTTGCAACATCCCTAAAACACGCAACCTCGCATTAGTAATTTTAAAATTAGCGCCAACTTCAAGACGCTTTAAGACAGATTAATCATGCATGCATCTGCATGCATGCATGGTTGTTCAATGTTCATCAAGTGCATGCAAGCCGCATGCAAGTGGATTTGGTGCTTTGAACAAAGTCCAACCTACTTCTTGGCATGAGTGATCGCAAGTGTTAATGGTGTGTGACCCGAGGCATTGACCTGAGTTACGGCTGCCCCGTGCTTAATCAGCAGGGCTGCAGTCTTGTCATGTCCATATCGAGCTGCCAAATGCAAAGGCGTCGTTTTATTTTTGTCCATGGGATCGATGGGCGAGTTGGCGTCGATGAGAAGTTTAACACACTTTGGCTGACCGTAGGCTGAGGCACAATCGATTGGAGTCCAGAGGTAGTAGTTTCTAGCATCAATATCTGCTCCCACACTGATTAAACAAGACACAACCCTGCTGTGGCCATGAATGCAGGCAAGATGAAGCGGAGTGTTGGATTCGCAATCGTCGTCGTTAACAGAAAACCTGTCATGACGAATTATTTCGCGGCAAATTCTGAAGAAAAGGTTTGGTTGAGGTTCAGCTGGGTTTCATGTGCTTAACTTACAATGTGCGTCCCTGCTTGGCAGCAACGTGTAAGGGTGTTTGCTCATCTTCATTCTTTTTGTCCACGTCAGCTCCAGCATCAATCAACTTAATGACAATGTCGCTGTAGCCGCGCTCGGCAGCTGCGTGCAGTGGTGAGTTGTTGTTGCGGTCGCAGACGTCCAAGAGTTTGTAGGCTCTCGGGTCTTGTAATATTAAAGTGACGACTTGAATGTGGTTCTGGTGTGCGGCCCAAAACAAGGCTGTTCTGTCCTCCTTATCCTGAGCGAAAATGTCAGCACCGGCCACCAAAAGTATCCTGAGAGCATCCAAGTTGCCTTCAGCGGCTGCCAGCAACAATGGAGTAAAGTTGTCTTTGTCCTTGGTCTCTATTTTGGCACGTTTCCTCAGCAGGTACTCAATGATTGGGCAGTGATTGTAAGCCGAGGCAACTAACAATGGCGTTTGGTGGTTGCTGTTTACACAATTTATCCTTGCCCTCTGTTGTAACAGAAGCCTCACAATCTCCAAGCTACCAATTGTACAAGCACTATGCAATGGGTAAACCTTAGCAATGTTGCAATGATTGACATTAGATCCAAATCCAATGAGTTTCTCAACAATTGAAGATGAACCACTTTCTATTGCCAACACAAGTGCAGTGTTCTTGTCAAAGTCTTGGTCTAGCATCATCTAAAATCAGAATATAGCGTACTTCAACCACGAAAAGTTGTCGAAAAAGCACCTGTCTGACTTCTTCTATGCCAAACTTTTCATTTGCTGCTGTTGTGAGCAGCTCTACGATGTCTAAGCTTCCGACCGACGCCGCCTTATGTAGTGGAGTCTGAAGTTTCTCGCCAGCACATCGGATGTTGGCATCATTTGCCAATAAAACCTTGACAACTTCTACCTGATCATAGCTGCATGCCAAATGCAATGGGGTCAAAAGCTGCTCGTCAGTAGCCTTTGGGAAAAAGTAGGTCATGTTTTTTAGAATATATTGATTAGGACATTTTTAATTACCTCAATATCGATGCCTCACAGGACAAAAGCTGCTGAACTTCCAGAACATTGCCACGCATTGAAGCATGGTGCAGTGGTGTCAGGCCATATTTGTCTCGCTCGTTCACTCTAGCTCCCAGTTTGGCTAAGAGTTGGATGACGGGCAGAATGTCAATATTGTTCAGTATTTCTGGCGGTGGTGGCCGGTGACGTTGACCCGATGCAGTGTACATTTTCATGTAATTGGCACTCAATTTGGCAGCTGCTCTAAATCTAGCAGCGAAATGGAGTGGGGTTAACCTGTCTGCTCCTTTGCAGTTGACATCAGCTCCCCATTTAACGAGCATTTCGACCACTTTTTGGTTGTCGTGCCTTGCAGCGTAGTGCAACGCCGACGTCTTGCTGTCGTCAAGTGCATTTACTCTCTTGCGAATCCGTAAATCATCATTGTTTTTAGATATTTTGCTCAAAACAACCGCCATGGAGTCAGCGTCTCCCTCCCTCGCCAACTGAAACAGTGTCTTGTTGTGTTGGCTATTGTCATAATCCACTTTGTCATCTTGATCCAGATCAGCTCCAATCAAGCCCTCTGCAATGCCCTGCAGACCAGTGATTATACTGTGTCTTCGGCTGTCCACGATGCTGGAAGCACGATCATCATCACATTTATCATGATAAATATCAGCTTTTTCCGTCATTACGACCTTAGTTTTAAACAATTTATCAAACAATGCAGATTTTGTACGATTCATGACTCATGCTCATCGTTAACCTAACTGGGCCTCATTGTATATTACCATATCGATTGGTTCGTGTTGAATTAGTAAGTAGAAGGGGGTTTGTAAATATTGGTGTTACCTCAAAATCCTTCAATGAAAGAGGGGCTTAATTGCGGCCCCAATTTGTCAGTTTATTCATAAACAATTTTCCGGTAAATTGCAGCTCGTTAACGAATTATTTCGAAGCTGGAAATTGTCAATATGACGTTGCGTAAAAAATTAAATAGTGGGTACCACATGCCCATCATTGGCATAAGCACGTGGGGAACTCACAACACAGTTTTAAAAAAGGCTATTCCGATGGCTCTTGCAAGTGGATACGAAGTTTCGACTGCGCTGATCTCTACGATAATCAAGACCAAGTAGGCAAAGTTTTGAAAAAGGCGATGCAAGACCAGATGGTCGATCGGGCAGATTTGTTTATCATTTCCAAGTTGTGGAACACCTGTCACAGACCTGAATATGTAGAAGCTTCGGTTCGGAAGACCCTAGAGGACCTGCAATTTTCGTATTTGGATTTGTTGCTCATGCATTGGCCAATTTCATTTCAACCGACGTTTGACATGCGAAAATATCCATGTGACGAGCGGGGAAATTTACTTTATGATGACGTTGACCCAATGACGACATGGAAAGCCATGGAAAAGCTCGTGCTAAAGGGCTTAGTGCGTTCGATTGGAGTGGCAAATTTCAACTTGAGGCAGCTGAGGTATCTGTATAAGAATTCTCAGATCATACCTTCTGTGATTCAAGTTGAATGCCATCCGTTCAACAAGGAGGAACTTTTGCAGAGGTATTGTTGGAAGACTGGAATCGTTTTTTGTGCTTTTAATCCGTTCGCGACTTCTGTTCCTGGTAGTCAAGTTGAAGATAGTTTGATGAATCATGAATGGTTGCTTGACATTGCAGAGAGCAATTGCAAATCCGTTCAAGAAGTCATTTTGCGATGGCTTATTCAGCGTAATTGCGTGGTGATGCCTCACGCAGGAAAATGGCAAACGATGACTCGCAACAAAAAGTCGATTTTCACTTTCAGTTTGAACGAACGCGAGGTTGAAGTAATTAATACTTTAGATCGAAGTTTAAGGGTGCTGGTGCCAATGGTGAACGGTTCTCCCCGCGACGAAAAACATCCTTATTATCCAAGGCCGGACGAAAGCAAGAAGAAAAAGGTTTTACCTGGATCTCAAACTTAATGTATCAGTTTCCCCTTCAAATATATTGAGCGTGTTATCTAACTCAACAATGTCTTCCATGTCAATGTATTTTTCCGGCAGAGGGGTGAATTTTGGTACGTTTTCTTGATCCTCTGAATCCTCTGAATCTGATTTCTCATCGTGTTCGGCTGCTGGAGCCTCCCTGATGAAGCAAATCCCAGCATTCATATTTGAACGACCTATTAAGTAGAAAGTTTGTATGGTGAGCCTTATTGACATTGAAACAAACTATAACCAAAATATTGCACCATTCCGTCAATTTTCCATTACATTCTTTCTTCAAATAACTTACAACTTCTACTTTTAAAACGCCCTTCAATTACAATTACAATATCAATCGACCAGATTAAAAATGGCAATGTCGAACGTCAGAATATCAAAATTGATTGGTCAGATTATTGCGCCTTTTGTTCGCTTTACCTGCTTTCTACTATGAACGATCGTATTGAATGGAACATTTTACTAAGTAGAAGGAGTTGCGCAATTTTTGCTAATTGAACTCAAATATGTACTGTTGCGCCATTTTTCGCCACATTTCTTCACTTTGAGGCATAGGTGAGCAAGGGGGTGGCTAAGGGGTGGCTACCCCCTGCTCAAAAAAATTTTATGACCCCCCTCTAACACTCAAAATGACCCCCACCCCCTCAGAAATGGCTTTTGACCCCCTACCCAGATTTTGAACTTTTTAAGCTGGCGACGTTTTTTCTTTAGAAATTTTTTTTTCTAAAAAAAATCTGGAAAAAAAAATTTCGCCGGCTCACGCCGGCACCAGTTTTGGGCCTGAAAAGCTAAAATCAGCAATAAAAAATTTCCCCAGCCCCCCCTCAGCCACCACCTAAATTATTTTTTTATGACCCCCCTCTAGCAAAAATTTTTATGACCCCCCTCTAGCTCCAAAGAGCTTGCTCACCTATGCTTTGAGGGGTCGACTTTTTAAAACTATTCTATGGACTGAATCATGGAAATTCCCTAGAAGGTGCTGGTACACGAAGGCTTACCAAAATGAGGTGAATCATTGTCATTAACAACCGAACGTCGGCGTTTGCCCACACTCCCTGCCATGTTACGAGCGATCTCGTCATAGATTTTGTTTTCTGAAGAGTGACTGTGACCATCTAAACTATTTCGCGACGAGTGGCGGCTGTTTGAATTCGAGAGCTGGCTGAAATTGGGGTTTGAAACCGACGTCGTCAAACTTAGTTTTCTACCAGATCCAGAGACGGTTACACTTGGCCTCCTGGTTTCCGCAGGACTGTGTCCTTGACTCGAGCGTCCGTGAGGCCCTGTGATAATGACTGCATCTTGAGGAGTCCAACTGGATCTTCGCCTTGATCTCCGGTCAAAAGGTTGGCAAAAATGTGCATCGTTCGGTGACAACGTTTCCCGCCTTTGGTTAATACGCTGCAGTGCCTGGTTCCTACGGTACATATCGCAGTTGAAACTAAAAACTTGACAATAGTCTACCCAATGCCTGTTGCAGGCGAGGAAAGCGCGCAGCGGCCTTTGTTTGTCCGTCCGTTGTCATGGATTCAAGGTAAATGTAAACCAAAAATACGTTAACCTTGTTTTTACAATTCAACAAAGTTCGATTACCGAATCAAGAGTCATTCAATCTACATACTACTGTAGTAGCAAGTTCACAAGCTTGCAGATTATCTTTAGGTTTCTCACTACAGTGGTAGCGAAACGAAGTCATATACGCCATCATCGCGATTGCCACTACGATCATACTATTACTTCTAGTACAGTACTACTATATTATTATTATGGCCCCTCTAGGGGCGAGATATAAGTACTTCTACTACAAGTAATTACTACTATTGTACTACTACTATACTACTACTACTACAATACTACCACTGTTCTAATGTTCATTCAATTTTTAGAAATTGTCGTCAGATCAGTAGTATATATCTCCTTCAACTGTAACATCGTAATTCGTATTGGTGACTCTGAAACCTTTCAACGACTCGTCGAAGAGATTTCTAAATGTATATATAAATATGACGTCAAAGAAGCCAGAGTCTGCGTATAGTAAACTTTTTATAGGCACACCGTTCTCATATTGCAGTCACACCCGTATAAAATGTTCCCGGATGATTTCCAGCCATTCTGGCCTTCAAAGCCAAAAAAAAATTTTGATGTAAGAATGAAAAAAATGATGCCGACAAAATCTATAAGTGACAAAAATTGACACGACCAGAAAGTGTCACAATTTTTTTTCTACTACGTAGTATAGTAAGTATAGTAACCCTATTCATCTGTAACATTGAAATTTCTTTGATAAATCGAAATTTTGATGTGTTTTTTTTCGTTGAGAAATCGAAATTTCGTTGATAAGTTGAAATTACGTTGAGAAATCGAAATTTTGTTGGGTTTTTTTTCGTTGATAAATAGAAATTTCGTTGATAAATCGAAATTTTGAGGTGTTTTTTTTCCGTTGATAAGTCGAAATTTCGTTGATAAGTTGAAATTTCGTTTGACTTGACAAAAAAAAAACCACATTAAAATTTCGATTTCTCGACGAAATTTCGATTTCTCAACGAAAATTTCAACGTGACACATGAATAAGGTCTTAAATTTTGATGAAATTTTCGTAAAGATATGCTCAAATATCATATTTTTTTTTCTGGTGGGCACGAGAAAAAAATTCACATCAATCAATTTTACAGAAGACATAAAAAACTGAAAATGGCCATTTAAAAGTAAGCTCAATTTTCATTTCCTTGCAGGTGACTCTATTTCTTCACGAATTTACAATTTTAAATTTAAGCAAATTGTCATGACCATGTAAATTTTCATAGATATCTTTTGATTAAAAGTACTTCAAAATTGAGCGTGAAAAAATATTTTTTGGTTCGCACCTGATTTTTGAGGTGCATAGGTTCTATTGCTCAGATCCTACAAAAAATTCATAATAATCAAAATTGTAGGGTTTACTACTACACCCACACCGGAATAGCTGTTGTAAACTTTAGAGACGCTTGACTATGAAAAGCAAAACCAGAATGTCACTCAATTGGTTTGGAATTTTTGGTCACAGGTTCGATTCCCGATACAATTTATTTTTTTTTCCCTCAGAATTGACCCAAAATTTGCATGTGATAGCCAATTGAGAAAGCAAAGCCATGTATATAAATAGAATTCGCGGAAAACAAGCGAGAGACAGCAGAATCGAATTAATGTAAAAATCAGGCTTTTACTCTGTTTTCCGCCGATTTTTTTGGCAGCATGCTTTCACCTTTAATCTTGTGGAAAGTTTGGCCAAGTTTAGATCAATTCTAAGAAAAAAAAATTTTGGTTTTGGTGGGATTCGAACCCACGACCGAAAATTGCAAACCAATTGAGTGGCACTCTGGTTTTGCTTTTCGTGGTCAAGCGTCTCTAAAGTTTACAACAGCTATTCCGGTGTGGGTGTAGTAGTAAAAAGGTTAGGTGCAACAGAATTTGATCCCAAAATCTTCCCTTGATACTTTCCTGCTAACTTCAACAAACACATTTGCACTTGGGAACCAATCTTCTGATTTCAAACAGAACTACAGCAGAACGTCAAGTGCTTGGGCATCAACTATATTTTCGGTATAATTTTCGGCACGCATCGGTCAGCTGGAGTTCCAGAAAACCTTGCCAACATAAAAAAAGATTTACAGAGAGTGTATGGTATATTTTTAACTTTAATTATGCTCAAATGCTATGTGCATATCAATCAATAATGCATTTTTTGCTCGGTGTCCACACAATGGACATTTTTCGATGTTTTTATTGCTGTTGTTGCTGGCATGTTTGCGATTTCGTTGCCTCAGTTTTAAGATTTGTTTTGGGTTCAGTAGAGGCCGGCCTTTGCTTTCGATCACACTGGTATTACAAATGTGCCACCTGAATTACTATAGTAGTAGCTGTCGCTACCTACTAAAACGATCTGCACGCAGCCACTGAAAGACCATGAAAAGCCACAAAAAATGTGCGTGTAAGATATAAATGAATAACCGAGAACCTGGTAAATGAGAGATGCCTAACCCATTTTGAATTCCCGGGGTAAAAGTTGTATTTGCAACTAAACACAAAAAGTATAAAGACAACACAAGTTGATCCGTGTTCACTCTGTCTGATAGTATCACAAAAACAAAGGAAAGAAGAGTATATTTATGCTTTGAAGATCTTAACCACTCTGACGACGTATTGACGGCAAATAGGGCACTCGTTCATTAGTTTCCCACAGCTGGTACAAGTGCACATGTGACCGCATTCCAACATGACGCAGTCCACGGCGTTGTCCATGCAAATTTTGCAAAGCTCGTCGTCCTCCATCTCCTCTTTCCCTTCTTTTAACCTTTGTTCTTGCTTCCACAGCCTAGCAAGAATTTTGAGCAACTCTTCCTTCTCGACGACGCCCTTGAAGTTGACCCGGTTGATGGCCAAAATCTCCTTGCATTGTTTTACCGATAGCTCTTGCAAATCCTCCAACGACTCGATGTCTGACAAATGAACCAATCCCTGGTTAGCAAACCGTTTCGGACTCGAAGGCATTGACGAAGAAGTCGTCTGAGCCTCAGGCATCATCAGCCTGTCGCTCAGACTGGGTCGAATCGGCTCCGGATTCGAAGGAAGTGATGACGACAACGCTGGTTGTTGTTCAGTCTCGGCAGAAACGTCGCTCATGGGCACGACGGGAGTCTCTTCGCTGGGGTTCACCACCCTGCAGGTCTTCGACCAAGGTACGTCCTTGATCCTCTCGCTCATCTACGGCTTCCACTTGTTCCTCATCGGCATTTTCAGACCTTTCCATGCTATCAAACCATTCCTGACGATGAGTGCTTTCGACGTAACTCTTTGGAAAACTCTGTTGCGCTTTTTCCACCGGTCTCGACCTACGACAACATGAAGCTCTCGTTGTTTGGACATTTTTCACTACTAGCTTGACAAACTGTCTTACCCAGATGGTCGTGGAGGGAGGTCGGTCGGCCCAAAGCTCCGCTGTGATGCTCCACTCCGCCGCCATTTTCTCGTACAACCAGTTCGACTAAATCTTTTTTTTCTGGAAAAGACAATAGGGAAATCACTACTCAACCTCCTAGGCAAAAGAGCAAATCATTCTATTGAAATACCCAATTCCCCAATCGTTTCGATACTACTGCTGTCGTCAGACTCGAGAAAGATCCGTCTTTTCCTGACAAACATCGTAAAGAACTGATAATGTCGTGACTTACCTACGCAATTTTTCACCGATATTTTCTTCGACATCAAGTAACGTTTCAGGTCAATCACGCGAAGTTCCATCAAGTCAGCTCTGACCGGTGGATCTCTAAGTAAAACTTTGCATCGTTCGCATACTTTTCGAGTACCAAGCGCTGTCGGGGTGGTCGCAAAACAACCATCGCAAAAGCACTGCCTGCATTCTGGGCATTCACGCTGCAATGTAAAAAAAAAATGTTTATTCTAAATCATTATTTCTTATTAAGCTTGTTCTACGTAATCGATTTTACTGTGCGACTTTTCTGAATGCAGAAAAAGGTTTCTAAAAGAATCTGCGAAATCGCGAAAAAACCGAAGGAAAATCGGAAAAAAGAGAACATTGTAGCTTTTGGTAGTGCTTAATGTCACGACATCACATGATTCTACTCACTTTTCTGCTGGTAAATATGGAGAATCTAATGTTGCAATTATCACAGCGCATTTCAACGTTTTGCTGTTG
This sequence comes from Sabellastarte sp. h YS-2021, assembly GCA_964017235.1. Lineage (NCBI taxonomy): Eukaryota > Metazoa > Annelida > Polychaeta > Sabellida > Sabellidae > Sabellastarte > Sabellastarte sp. h YS-2021. Next base: position 5,144 of record CAXHLB010000530.1, on the reverse strand, counting down.
GGAGGCCGAATCACCTACACCTCCACCGGTGGCTGCTGTACTTGTTCGACGATTTCCGCGACCGCAAAGTCCACCATTTCCCATGAATAAGCTGAACGGATGGCTGAAGTCGCCACCTCTTGGACCCTGAGAAAAAAATAATCAGGGATTATCAAAGTAAAAATATCCGAGAAAAAATAGAAAGCAAGGTATAATAACCTTTGAGTTGGGTTGCTGCTCCGTATCTGGCGTTGTTGCCGTGGAGGATGCGTTGGAAGGCTGCCTGGGACCCCTGAAGGCTTCTCCAATGTTTTGAGCAACGTTCTGAAGTCCGCTCTGCGAAATGTGAGTCGAGACCTTGAAAAATGATCAATTCATTAAATTGCTCAAAGAGGTTGAGCGAGGAGATGCTTTGCTTACTCCAGATGCGACTTGGTTGAAGAGGTTGCCCAAATACGACCCTCCTCTGGATGAGGACGACATATTTAGGATGATCGTGACATTCGGAGTGATTAGAAAGGGCCTCGTGATGGACACGAGCCTTTGTGACAAAGACTGCCAACAAAGGCCCAATCGGCCTTACAACACACAAGCACACACACCAAACAGATACTGCGTACCTCTTAAGTTGACAGCCTTTTGACAAGAGCCTTTTCAAGGACACCAAGCAATGCTTGATCGAATGATATAAAGTGAAACCGGGATTGGCTGACCACGGGTCAGTCAAGGTCCAAAGTTCGCCTCCAACAACATTCATACATTCGTAAAAACACCTCACTTTTCAGCACTTGACTCGACACAAAGTATAACTGTGACGCAAGAAGCATTTTATGTTGCTAGGCAAATAGCAAATAAGCACAAGTGCTACTCAAAGACCCAAGGACAATGCTATAGTAGAATGGTGTGCACACTATGATGTGCAACAGCGCGAAATTTGATTTATGTACTACTTCTACTATATAGTATAGTTCTGTGAGTAGTACCTTAATTAGTAAAGTACTACTATAGAATGTTACGTACTAGTACTAGTACTTACTGCCTGGTACCAAAAATAATCAAAAGAAGCTATTAATTTCTATGCTCTATTAAAATTAAGCCAAATTGAGCTGCCCAACTAAGCAAAATAAATGTGCGCACTTTCCAACTCTTTTGAATGCTCTCGTGTTGAGTCTGGTCAGATGGTTCAAATGAAAGGTTTTTGTTAGTGTTTGGTGCGGAGGCAACAAAGATGTATATTTATTCCATTCTAATAGAATAATGGTAATCACAGATTTAAAAAAAGATCAAGATCCGTCATCAACGCTTCGCCATGTTAGCTATTTCATTGCCCAGCGTGTTGATGTTTTCCTGAAAGGTCAGATTGTTAAAAAAAACTGCAGTCATTTTTTTAGTCATTTCTATTAATATATCATAAACTTGGACGGAAATACCTTCAGCGTTATGTTTTTCAGTAAAGTATCTTCCAGCACAGCTTGCAGTTTCTGATTGATCTCGAGTGACAATTCAAGTGTTAAACCAGTGTCGTTGGCTTTGGAAGAGTACATCGAGGACATGATGCCTGAATGCTCAGATAGTTTTCTCTGAAAAGAGAAGAAAAAACAATAGAGTTTTTTTTAAAATCTGTTGTAAATCCTGTTGAACGTGTGAAAGTTATGCAACATGCATTTCATCAAGATGTTGGATGAATCTTGATTGAAAAAAAAAACAAATTGCAAACAACCTAATTCTACATACAATGTTTACCGTGATTGACCCTACTTTTAAGTCCTTTTGCAGCAAAAAATAGGGTAGAATAATAGTTGTATTGGTTAATAAATGACAAAAAGTAGTGGTACTAGCACTCACCTTGTTTTCATCCATCTCCGTGGAAGACAACGTTCCAGGTTCTTGTTTCAGCACGTAATGTTGAACAAGCCTATTTTTCTTCTTAATATCTTCGACCAGAGTCGTAATGTGCTCCTCCATGAACTCGATTTTCTCTTGCTTTCTTGCCAGCGTTCGCTGCAATCGTATCATCTTTTCTACCAAGGCCTGATCGGGCGGAACAGACAAGGACACTTGAATCTCTTGTTGTGGAGGAGCTGCCGACAAATTTGACCTGCTGCTGCTGTTACTCTGGTGCTCTGGACTGGACGTTCCCACCTGGTTGATGGAGGAGCTCGAGGACGCTCTCGAACAGCCATTCTGGTTGGACTTGGCTCTCTGCAGCTCTTTGGTCAACTCACGAATGGTAGAAGCATGTTTGCGCTTCAATACTTGTACTTCGTTTTCTGCGTCCAACACTCAAACTTTCCACTTGCTTGGTCTTTTCCGCCAATTTCCGAGCTAACATGTCCGTCTCCTGAAGGCGCTTCTGTTTTTCCAACTCCAGCTGTCCCGTCGTCGAGGCCAGTTTGGATTCCAAGTCATCCACGGACGACGTCAGTAGCTTGTTGTCTTCATCCAGGGCTGACGAACGACACTGACTCGTGCTGAGTTCGGATTGCAAAGTAACGTTTTTATCCGTCAGTTTGGTCGTGAATTCGAGCAATTCGGCTTCTTTCTGCCGACAAGACTGCATGTCTTCTTGAACCTCAGCCATTTCTCTACGCAAACTTTCCATTTCGCTTTGACAGGAGGCCACTTTTTCCTCCTCGCTTTGAACCTGATGCCGTAAGCTTTCCAATTCGGCCACTTGAGCCAACAAATCGACAATTTCGCTCTTTTGGCCGCTAATCGTGACGTTTTGACTGGTAATGGTTTCCCCATTGGACTCATTCAAAACCCTGGCCTCTTCCAACTTGGACTTGAAGTGGTCATTTTCTTCCGTCAACTTTTCCACGCTTTCTCTCAGATCCGTGAGTCTGTTGGCAGCCGCTTCGTCGATGATTAACTTGGCGTTTTGTTGCCGCTGCTGCTCTTGCTCTTTCTTCAATTTGACGTCTTCGTCACTTTTCAGCTTGTCCATAAAATCTTTGCATTCTCTCCTCGTGCTGTCAATTTCGTTCCTGGTCTCTGACAAGTGTTTTATCGTCTTGTCCAATTGCTCCCTCGTCTCTCGATGAGCGTCGACCTCCGCTCTCAGCCTAGAATTGTGACTAGCTGCCTTAGCTTCTTGAATCTTGACCTCTTCCTTCCATCTTTCGACGTCTTTTCGCAAACTTGTGACGTCTTGAAGCCTGGAGTCCGCTATGGCTTGGTACTTGGCTTTGTCGGCGACTGCAGCCTTCATTTTTGACACAGAATCGTCTTTTTCCTTGATGGCAGCCCTCATCGTCTTCTCGGCCTCCTCAGCCTTGCGTTTGCTCACCAAAATGTCTTTTTCTCGCATGGCATACTTCATGACCATGGATTCTTTCTCACGATTAGCGTTCAGGAATTGCTTCTTGAGATCTGCCACTTTGAGCGCCATTTCGTCTCCCATTGAGCGAATTTTCGACTCACTTTCAGTCTCATTGGTTCTGATTTGAGCTTCCAGTTGACTGACCTCAGTTTTTAAACTCAACGTTTCCTTTTCAAAGTTACTTATCAAACCGGTTTTCTCCAACAACTCTGCAGTCAACTGGCCTCTCTGCACCTCCAAACCTTCAACCATCCCCTCCAACCGCTTGACCTTATCTTCCAGGCTCTCAATGTCCTCCGTCGCCTCCATGATGGCGGGAGACTCTGCTGATCCGTTGATCAAGATCTCAACGTCCGTGGCGTCCAAGTCTGCTGGAGGTGCATCATTTTCGTTGTCTGACAATGATACAGATTCCAGCTTGGACATGGGTTCCTCTGGAGTTGTTTTCAAGACCACTTCTGCCTCCTCCATACTTGATACTTTGTTAACTTCAAAGCAGGAATGTGTTCAATTCGAACAGCTTTTTTTGTAATTCATGTTTTGCCTTTTCCCGTAATCTCGGCTCATGAAAGACTGTCCTTTGGCGTCCTTTGGTTGGTGAGAGAAGTTACTAGTACCCAAAAGGTGACAGAAGGTGAAGTTTCTTTTTCGTGTCCTCCCAGGAGTTTGTGTCCTCCCAACTGTGGCGGTTACAAAAACACGAAATTATTTTCTTGGCATTAAGACTGTATTGTACTCATTTTAATTATATGAATGAATAGGAGGAATACGTTAAGGAAAGGGGATCTGATCAAAGCTGCCACAAGTGAAAATATTTAAGGTTGCCTTTTTGAACTTGTCCCTGTAAGAAAAAATGATTTGATTTTCCCAATATTGGGTTTACAATGTGACCAAATAACCTCATATTTAACCAAACATGGTAATTGCTATCCATCTTAAGATTCAAAAAAATTAAAACACTTTTTATTTTTGGTATTTTGAGCTTGAACCAACGGAACTTCTGGCAACCCTATTTATCTTTATCTTTATGTTTGTTATTGTTTTGAGAAAAAAAAATCGAGAAACAAACAAACGTTTGTCGAAAAAAGAAGTTGAAGTGCTTGTACTACTACGTAGTCATTTTGAATTGAAACAACGATGACCTGATTAATTAGTTGAAGAGACGGTCAAGGCAGTTCACCACCGAGTGGCGTCTTTTTAAAATGGATCAGAACATAGCTCTGGTGTTAAAGCAGAAAATTGCTGATGTTGATTGAGGAAAAGTCTAAATTAGAAGCAAGAAACAAAGAGCTTGAAACCAAATTAGCAGCTTTTGAGTCACAAGCTAAGAGCTTAGAGTCCAAATCTTCAGCTGCAAATGACGGTAACCAACTCTCTGCCTTGAATCGAACCATCCAAAAAGAACGCTTGGAAAAAACACAACTTAAGGCTCAAGTCTCAGCTGCGGAACTAAGAATTAAAAGTTTGGAGACTGATTTGAAAGCTGCCAACGAGAAACAAAAGGGTTTACAAGCGGAGGATCACATCAAGAGCCTGGAGGCTAAAGTCTTTGGTTGGAACGCTCCGTTAAATTGGAAAGATCGGAGAAGGAAAAACTAAGGGCGAAAAATTCAGCTTTAGACACTAAACTGAAAAGTTTAGAGGGTCGGAGTTCTTTGCAACGATCCAGAGGCTGCCAAACCGAACAAGTCTTGTCTAAAACCCACTCAGAATGCAGCGTTTCGAGCGCCAGGAAGCAACTTCAAGACATTAAAGCTGAAACATTAAAGGCTGCCAGAAACACCAAAGTCATTCCATCTTTGGTCTCACTGTCTCCAAACCCAAGCCGAGAAAACACATCCCG